>JAYKKT010000063.1:12347500-12485000 GCA_036023115.1 Brasenia schreberi | reverse complement strand
TTCGTCCTTGGCTTGACTTAATTCGAGCTTGTCTTGATTTGAACCGAAATATCTTGTTGAATCATTTTCACCCAACCATGGGCCTTAGATATGGCTTTGCTTTGATGCCTTCCTTGGCTTGAACTTGAGGCTTGAATGAACTCTAACCTCAACTTGAACTAGCTCCATCTTCTACGTCTTATAATCACCAGCTTCCTTGGGATGGACCATCTTAAGTATTGGATTGGATCGAACTTAGTTTGAGATGAGTCATGCTTGGCTTTGAGACTTGATTGGGGCTTGACATTTGATCATGCCTTGACCCATTCTTGGCTTCGAGTTTGGCTACACTTAGTCTAGCCCTGAGTCATCTTCTTGCTTTGGATGCGCTTGCTTTTGTTGATTGATCCTCATCTTCTCCCAAACATTTTGTCTCCTATTGAAAACGTTTTTAGTTCGAAATGATGTTTTGGAATTTTATGAAATTTATAAGGCGTGTTCAAATCATGGATTTTAAAATATGCTTCAATTTATTTTGAAAAACATTTTTAGGGTGTTTAGAGATGTGCTTCTTTGGCATTAATACAAATTTATTTAGATAATGGCAAAAAAAAAAACACCTCTATCATTTTCTTGTCAAATGTATCTTCAGATTATGAATTTTCCCCTTATTCCATAGTATCTATTTCCTTGGATTTGTTTTTGGTGAAGGAGGGGATCTTAGCCAAAGGGGACTTGACATGAAAATGCCTAGTTCTATGATGGTCATGCATGGACGGCCCCTTCATGGATGCATGCATGGAACGTGAGGTGAGTGAAGTGTGTGTTTAGAGGCCCATATGTAAATACAAAAAAAAAATCAAAATATTTTTTTTCATCTTTTCAAAATTTAGCCTATTTTAAATAAAAATGACAGCTTTGGGTTTTCAAATAAAAATACCTCAAATGGACTCATTTTGTGTGAAAATTTTATAGCAACCTCAAAATGATGGTATATTGCATTCCTCTCAAAAAAATCCAATTTGAACAAAATTTCATAAAAATGACTATTTTAACCTAAAGACCAAATAGGCAGGATCGTACCTTTTTAAATGATTGCCTTATAAGGAAGAATGATTTCAAACAATTTTTCTCTAAAGAAACAAATGAAAAAAAGAACATTGAGAATCAAACCCAAAAATGTTTGCAAATTTATAAATTTATATAATTTAAAAAACCTTGAAATTCAAATTAAATTCAAACCAAACCTCAGAAATTCACCCAATTTAGAATAGTCTCATTCAAAGACCTGATACCCAAGGGTTAAAGTGGTTTCATACCCTACACCCCTTAAAGTGGTTCGATACCCTATACCCGTTGAAGTGATTAAAGTGGTTTGATACCCTAAATACATTAAAGGATTAAATGGTCAAGGTAGTTATAATCTGACTCACGGAGCAAAAGTAGGTCACCTTTGCAAACAAAAATTGTGAATAAAAGCCAATGCTTTTCCAAAATAATATTTGAAGATTTCATTAAATTTTATGTTTTCGAATATAAAATATATTTTTCATATAAAGTGTTTGAAACCTACCATATATGAAATTAGGACCGTAATGTACAAATTCCTCGAAAAGAGGATGTACATGTGAAAATTTTATCCCAAAGCCTATGTAGAGACTTCAAATAATCTTTTCAATCAACTTCGTTCTTCCACGAGCGTGCCAACTAGTTTCACTTAAACTAACAAAATTATACTTCTCACTTCATGGGGTGATTGGGGAGAAGCGAGATCTTTTCATCTTTGTCCTTCTTGAATCGATTCTCAAGAGTAAGCCTAGACACTTTGAGATTAATTTTGAGCAGGAAGTGTATTTCCAAAATTCACTTGAATGACAATTTTAATCAAACAAGTCATGCACTTGGTCTAGGGAATGAAAAAATTTCAAGTTCTGAAACACAAAAACTGGTTCTGTTTTCAAAGCTTGTTTCCGAAATTTTTTTAATAGCTTAGATATCTCCAAAATTCATAAAACATTTACAGCATACATAGCAGAATCTAGGGATTCTAAGGCTATTTTTATTTTGTTTTTATGTGTTGCGATTTTATAAAATTAAATCAGAGAAAGGCCTTTGCTCCGGCGTTTCAGAACATTCTGTTACAGAAATACAGAGGTCTAAAGAAACCTTTATATTTCGGTGCACAGAGCTCCGATTTCTATGAATTTAGTCTTGATGGAAAGCTATGGATGTCAACTTTCTAATGAGACTAGTTTCACCAAATTTTGCGCAATACAGACAGTTATGCGGCAATTACCCAACCTTTGTTGTAGAAAATCTATACTAGACAGGCTTGACAATAAATTTTTCCGATCTTCCTCTATTTTATTTACGATGCTACACGGCACTAAAATTCTAGAAAATTTTATTATGAGTAAGCTTGTTTGTGAAGATTCGGTGTTCCAAATTTCAAATCTTTCGGAGCATAGGTTCGAAAATGAAAAATGCAACAACAAACGTATGAAGGATGTTGAAAATAGAGTTTCAGTTTCTAAAACATATGTGAGTGCATTCATCCGAAATTAAAAACAAGCCACAGCACATTCAAAATAATGACTGAAGGGAAATAAATGTAAATATGTTTATAACTTATGCATAGATGAGATTAAGAGATATAAGAGTATATAGAATATAGAGAGGTAGAGAAACATGAAATCAAACAAGTAGAATGCATGAATGTAAAAGGAATTAAACAGGCATCATTTCTACTCTATTACAACATGGGGAGAGACTAATGTTCCATTAATACAACTCCTTTTGAATTGAATAAGAGGAAGAAAGGATTAAGATCAGCAAAGAGGAAGAATTACACTTACAATTTCTCTAATAGGCCACGACTCCAAGGAAGGGGACGACTCCCTTCTCTCCTTCTCTCTCTCTCTCTCTCTTTTCTCTTTCTCTTTCTTTCTTTTTACAACACATACTCTCTCTCCTAGGTCCTCAGCTCCTCCTTTAATGCCCCTTCAATGCTGGAAACAGCCCCCGAAGGCCTCTATTTATAGGCCAAGGAGGGGGGCTGCTAGAGCCTTCCTTGATGTGGATTGTACAGGTGCCTTCTTGGCCCAAGTCTTGATCCGGATTTTGGGTTTTTTCACATGGCCCTTTTGTGGTCCCCCTTTGGTGAGTCCGTCCAGCCTTGATGTGGCCCATTTCGGTCCAGTGAAGGTGAGCTTGCTTAGTCAAGGTGCAGCCCATTGCTTCAAGGTGAGTTTGGCTAGGCAAAGTGCGGTCCCATGCCTTGATTTGGCATGATCTGGCTAGATGTGCTTGTTGGACCAAGTGAGTCACAATTAACCAAGGTGTCATCACTAACCCCTTCGCGTGCATGGGATGGGTACCGTCCCAACTAGGCGTGGCATGCTTCAATCCAACCCTTGGTGTAGTCTGACTAGACATTATGCAACTCGGTGTATCCTTTGGTGCAAGAAACCTGGCCTGATCTTGGGCATTGTTCTTGACTTGGCCTAGCCGACTTGGGCTACACGGGTGCAACCCTTGATATTGGACTTGAAACATGTGCTTGCTTCTACTTCGAGGTTTGATTTGATCCTGATGTGGCCTTTATCCGTTCCTTGTTTTAATCTTCTGCTAGATTGAGCCTTGAGTCTTCGGCATTGCTTTCGCTCATATGCTTTTGATCTGTGTTGCATTTTCTCAGCGCCTCTCTTTTCTAAAACTTGATGTCCAAAATCTATTGAACATTTAAAATCCTTTTTGTTTTGAATTTCAAAACATTTAAGATTCTTTTTACTTTTACAAAAATTTCCAAGCTATATTAAAATCATGACTTTTGAAAACAAGCTTATTGTTTTAGAAATTCTGAAATAGGGTGGGTTATATTTTGAAAACATTTTTAGTGTTTACAGATGCCCTCTTTGGCATTAATTCAAATTTATTTGGATAATGGCAAAAAAGAAACACCCTTTTGAATTTCCTTCTCAAAACTTGACTTGAGAGTACGGATTTTTCTTCATTTCATAGCATCCTTTTTCTCGAATTTTTGTGAAGGAGAGGATCTTATCCAAAGGAGACTTAACTTATATTAAGCACTAATCCTAACATGATCATGCATGGCTGACTTTTTGATGAATGCATGCATGGTATATGATGTAAATGGAGTGTAGTGTGTGTGGAGAGACTCACTCGTGAGATGTATAAGCTTCAAGAAAGTCGATTGTCCCAAGTGGGACAATCCCATATTGTTTCCTTTTTATGTTTCGGGTTTTCAAAATTTCTTTTCAAAGGAACTCCTTTTTAGTTTCTATCAAAAAGAATTTCCAATTTCTCATATTTCTCCTCATTCGGGTTTTAATACCCACTACTTAACAGAGGTTTTTTAGAAAATTTTGGAAGACATTTCAAAATTCAATTTCTCACACAACAAAGTCTAATTCTCAAATAAAATGAAATCCAAATAAGTAGGTCTTATTCCTATTTTGGGATTTTAATGGAAAAAACCTTTCTCCATTGGGATAAGATGTATGGGATTTAGGCAAGAGTTACCACGGTCCCTTTTAAAGTGTCCCGTGGTTTAAGACAAAGAGATGAAAAATTATTCTTTTTGAGTTTTAACTTTTTTTTTTCTTTCAAAGAGAAGACCTCTTTTTTTTTGAAGGTTTTTGTTTTTCCTTTTCTTTTTCAAAGACCTCTATATTGGAGGTTTTTGTTTTGTTCCTTTTTCTTTTGATTTTGTCAATTTTCCTTTTTGGAGAAAAATAAAATGGAGAAAACTTATCTATTTGGGTACTCAATTCAGCAAAGAGCATCACATTTCCTAATAGCATCTACCATTTCAAAATATTTTGCTATTTTGAACTAGGCCTCATTTTGTAAGCCAAAGATTTTTGAAATGTTACCTACTGATTTTAAAAATTGTACTTTTCATAAAGCATCAATTCCCTCATTTAGGGTCATATAATCCATTTTTATCTTTCTCTCAAAAAGTTCAAAGAAGACCCATTTTAAAATCTTTTCAAAAGAATTTAATATATACCCTGTACATAATATTTTTTTTAAATATTGGGCATTTATAGGGTCTACAAAATTTCTTCCCTCAACATCAATCAACCAATATGCATTATTTGTGGTCGTGCCCCTCAGAACATAGGGATCATTTCACTTGGGCCGCCACTTACCAAGTTGATGTGGGCCATGATGGTGGATGATTTTCAAAGACAAGGTCTCCCACTTTGATGTGGCGAGCCTTCATATGCTTTTCATAATGTCGGGTTATCCTTTGTCGGTATGCATGTGCATGTTCCATTGCAAGCAGCCTCTTCTCATCAAGTAGGTCAAACTCAACCATCCTAACTTGTTGTAGGGTCTCTCTAGGTAAATCGAGTGAAAGTGATGTATGAAATGAATATAATTTAGTATGAATGGGGAGCATGGCATTTGTACCATATACCAACTCGAATGGTGTGGCATTTATAGACGTATGGATGGAAGTTCTATAAGCCCATAAGGCTTCATCTAACTTCTCATGCCATGTCCTTCACTTCTCTAAAGTTTTCTCAATGATGTTTTTGAGAGTTTTGTTTGTGGCTTTGGCTTGGTCGTTGTCTTGAGGGCAGTAGGGCGATGAGAAGTGTTGAGTCATGCCATAGGTACTACATAACTTTTCCATCTTCTCATTCTTGAAAGGGGTGCCATTATCCGACACTAGGTCTCTTGGAACTCCAAATCAAACCAAGATATTTTTCTTAATGAATGCCACTACATGTTGTCCTTGGACATTACCTAAGGAGATAGCTTCAACCCATTTAGAAAAATATTTGGTGGCTCCTAAGATGATGAACATATGTCCATTTGATGCAGTTGGGGAGATTGGTTCTATGATGTCAAATGCCCACATGGTGAAGGGCCATGGACTCACGATGGAATGCAAGGTGGACGATGGGATATGAATGGCATTTTCATGCACTTGACACTGATGACATTTACTAATATGATCATGACAATCTTGCTTTAAAGTGGACCAAAAATAACCGGCTCTAAGTATTTTCATTGCCATCATATTTGCATTGACATGTCCTCCACATTCCCCGTCGTGGAATTCATGCATTATGATCCTACCCTCATCAATATCGACACATCTCAACAAGATGTCAATAAAACTCTTTTTTTAAAGAACCCCTCCCAAAATCACATATCGGGTTGAAATTTTTTGAAATAAAGTTTTATCTTTAAAGGAAGCAAATTTAGGGAATCCTCTATTTTCTAAAAAGTAATGTCTTGAAACAAAGATTTTTCCATTGAATTATGGTCATTTTGGCAAATCTCTAAATCGTGGGTGGATGGAGTGGGTTAGTGTAGGATCTCTAAGGATCGAGTTCCCATAGTGGGGTCGATTCTTAGAGATGACCCTAAGGAGGAGAGGGCATCAACTATGGTGTTGTCCTCTCTACCTTTGTGAGTGAGTGAGTGTGCATGATTTGAAGGAATCAACCAACTAGGTGGCCAATTCGTGGTATGGAATGAGTTTTTCATTTTTGACTTGTCAAGTTTTTGAAACTTGGTTTATAACAAGCAGAGAATCTCAAAAGACTTCAATACATGATGCCCCTAGATTTTTCAAAAATTTTAGGCCTTATATGAGTGCTTCATATTCAGTCATATTATTTGAGCATATAAAATCTAGTCGAAATGCAATTGAGATTTCTCCTTTCTCAGGGGATATGAGGATGATTCCCACGCCTGCCCCTTGTTGATTCTTTGCCCCATCAAAGTACATATTTTATACTTGGTCTTCATTAGAATAATTTGATAAAACATGGTTTTGAAATTCATTTGCAAAGATGCCTTCATCAGGCATTTTATCAAGTATGAGATACGTATCTTCAAGAGGTAATTCAGCCACATGATCGGCTAGGGCTTGTTCCTTAATGGAGCTTTGGTGAGGAAATTTGAGATCATACTCCATTAAGAGGATCTGCCATTTACCTAACCTACCCGTTAGGATAGGTTTTTCAAAGAGGTGCTTGATTGGGTCAAGTTTAGACACTATTCAAATTTCATGATCTAGGAAGTAATGTCTAAACTTTTGGCAAGCCCATACCAAAGCCAAGCACGTTTTCTCCATGGCTTTATAATTTCTTTTATATGCGAATAGAGTTTTCGAAATGTAGTAAATAACATACTCCTTAAAACTATCATCCTCATATTGAGTAAGTAAAGCACCCAATGCATTCAAATGAATAGAAATATAAAGCAATAAAGGTTTTCTTTGCTTTGGAGGTTTACCAAATATGTTTTCAATCTTTCAAAAGATTTTTTACAATCGGAATCTCACTCAAATTTAATCCCTTTTCTCAAAAGCCTATTGAAAGGTTCGTATCGTGTTGTTAGGTTGGAGATAAATATCCTAATTGCTTAGAGTCGACCTTGGAGACTTCGGATTTGGGTCAAGTTGGAGGGTGGAGACATGTCTATGATGGCTCGACACTTAGAGGGGTCAACCTCTATGCCCCTTTGGCTTACCATGAATCCTAAGAGTTTTCCCAATTCCACTCCAAAAACATATTCTTGAGGGTTTAGTTTCACTTTATAAAGCCTAAGTCTTTCGAAATTTTTTTACAATGATTTTATGTATGCATCGGGTTTTTTATTTCACCAAAAGGTCATCCACATATACTTCCAAGAGCTCATAGATTTGATCATGGAAAATAGTAGTCATGACTCTTTAGTATGTAGAGGCGACATTTTTCAAACCAAAAGACATAACCGTGTAACATTATATGCCCCAAGGTATAGTAAAAGTAGTTTTTGCCTGATCTTTTGGTGCTAGTTTGATTTGGTTATAACCGGAATAGCTATCTATGAAAGAAAACATTTCATGATTTACAGTGCTATCCACTATCAAATCAATGTTTGGAAGAGAAAAATTATTTTTTGGAGTGGCCTTGTTCAAATTTCTAAAATCGATGCAAATTCGAATTTTTCCATTAGATGTTCAAACTACAACAATATTTGAAAGTCATTCGGAATAAGTAATGGGTTTTATAAATCTGATTTTTAAAAGATCTTTCAAATCCTCTTTTACTTGGGAGTGAACATCGGGATTGATTTTTTTAAGCTTCTGTTTCACGGGTTTTATATTTGGTTCTAAGGGTAGATGATGTTCTACGATCTTAGGGTCTAAACCCGACATGTCTTCATAGGTCCATGCAAATACATATACATAGGATTTCAAAAATGCAATGAATGATGATCTTTCATGCTCATGCAAAAAAGTACATATTTTGACACACTCTAGATTAGACGCACTCCCTAAATTGATTTCTAGAAAATCCCCTCCTACGAAATTTGAAGGTTTTCTAAGTCAAGGATTCTATGAAATTCAAGAAGCTCAAAGACTGATCTTCCTCATGGATGAGGGAATATTTTTCCTTGCTTTGATCACTCTCAAGTGCTTTAATTTCTAGATAAGTGTCATGCAAGAGAGAGAGGTTATGCATAATGGATTTGGACGATTTCAGGAAGTATATAGGCTTTGCAAAAATCGAAATTCAGGTTTGTACATGGTTTTCAAAATCACGATTTTTGGTGTTTTCATATTTTTCTATTTTTTTGTCTTTTTCTAAACACAAGCTAGAAGGATGAATATAAAAGACTTTCTTTTTGAGATTTTCAAAATTTTCAATTCTTTTAGCTTTTTCCAAACAAATGCTAGGAGAATGAACACAAAAGACTTTCTTCTTGGAATTTTCAGATTTTTCAAATGATTTTGGATTTTGGAAGTTTTCTAGATTTTTTTGGTTTTTTCAAATATATACTTTTTTTGGATTGTTTTCTAAGGAGAGGTCTGTAATCACACCTACAAAGAAAACACCATGAATTAAACTCTAAACAAGAGGTTTAAGCTATAAGTTTTGGTGTTAGTGGGTACTAAGGCACCCTTGACCCAATTGGTATTAGGTGGTGGCTCAAGGGGTATGGATAGGGTGTATCACAATCCATATTGACTTAGGTTAGGCAAATGTAGAATGGGTTCTAACCTTCCTTGGTTCTTAGCTCCTAGACCTTTGTAGGGTTCATATCCCATGTTCAATAAAATATTACAAGGCTTTTTGAGTTTTGAAAATTTTTGGTAAAGAGGATGGTCTTGGAATAACATATCATCTACAACATGGTTATGTACATGAGTTGACTTGGGTTTGCCTACGAGGCATATGACTTGAGGGGTGGAAGAGTTTGGTTTCTCTAAGATACACATGACCCTAGTAGTGGATGACTTGAGAGGTTTTAGCTTGCGCTCTCCGAAGAGGTGGACGATTTTGGTATGGACCCTAGGTGCAACCTAGTGTGCCCCTAGGAGTCGATGATTTGTGTTTATTTGGAGTGACTTGAGTTAAGTGATCCTCATGCCCCACTCTGCTTGTGTGCCTAAGGATGTCTTCATTTTTAAATTTTCATAATTTCAACCTTTTGATTTTCAAATGTTTTTAATTTTTGAAGATTTTCCAGATTTTTTTTTTTCCAATGAATAATTTTTTTGGCTTTTCATTGGAAAAAGAGGTGTTGGGATGATTAGCAAGGTTAGATGCTTTGATCTCAACACTTGCTACATTTGTAACCTCATTTTTTTCATCGGATTTTAGGCTCAATTTGGTTTTTGGGGTAAGATTTTTCTCTTTATGTACCCGAGATGATTTTTCATGGGAATGACGTGCCTTGACCTTTTGGCTTAGGGCCTCAATTTCCCTTCCAAGTTGCCTTGCTCTTTCCCTCAAAGAGGCAAGTTCTTCATCTCGGATTTTAGAGGATTTCTTTGAGGTTTTCGAAAACCGATTTGAAAAATGTGATGAGGTGTTCATTAACATGTTTTCAAAGGAATCATCCAAACTTAACATTATTTTTTTGAAGAAAAATCGACCTATGCACAAAAATGAATTAAGCACAAAAGATTTTTAAAAAGTGAATTTAAAGAAATAAACACCAAGTTAACCAATCCTCAACGACCGGAGTCCCACTGGATGTGTCAATTCTGTATATGTGAAAATTTTATCTCAAAGCTTATGTAGAGACTTGAAATAATCTTTTCAATCCACTTCGTTCTTCCACGAGCTTGCCAGCTAGTTTCACTTAAACTAACAAAATTATACTTCTAACTTCATGGGGCGATTATGGAGAAGCGGGATCTTTTCGTTTTCGTCCTTTTTGAATCGATGCTCAAGAGTCAACCTAGACGCTTTAAGGATTAATTTTGAGCAGGGTGTATATTTCCAAAAATCACTTGAATGACAATTTTAATCAAACAAGTCTTTCACTTGGTATGGGGAATGAAAATTTTTCAAGTTCTGAAAAACAGAAACTAGTTCTGTTTTCAGAGCTTGTTTCTAAATTTTTTTGAATAGCTTAGAGATCTCCAAAATTCATAAAACATTTACAGCATATAGAAAAAAATGTAGAAATTCTAAGGCTATTTTTATTTTATTTTTATGTGCTTTGATTTTATAAAATTAAATTCGACAAAAGGCCTCTGCGCAAGCGTTTCAGAACGTTTTGTTACAGAAATATAGAAGTCTAAAGAAACCTCTATATTTCGGTGCACAGAGATCTGATTTCTATGAATTTAGTCTTGATGGAAAGCTATGGATGTCAGCTTTCCAATGAGACTAGTTTCACGAAATTTGGCATAATGCAGACAAAGTTATGCGAAGATTACCCAACCTTTGTTGCAGAAAATCCATACTAGACAGGCTTGTTTGTGAATTTGCCCGATCTTCTTCTATTTTATTTACGATGCTACATGGCACTAAAATTCGTGGGGTTGTCTGAAGTACAACAGACGTATGTAAGATGCTAAAAACAGAGTTTCAGTTTCAAAAACATACATGAGTGCATTCATCCGAAATTAAAAGCAAACAACAGCTGATTCAAAGTAAATGACTGAAAGGAAATTAATGTAAATATGTTTATAACTAGCATAGATGGGATTAAGAGATATAAGAGTATATAGAATATAGAGAGGTAGAGAGACATGAAATCAAATAAGTAGAATGCATGAATGTAAAAAGATTAAACGAGCATCATTTTTACTCTCTTGGGAGATTAATGCTCCATTAATATAACTCCTTTTGAATTGAATAAGAAGAAGAAAGGATTAAGATCAGCAAAGAGGAAGAATTACACTTACAATTCCTCCAATAACGTCTCCAAGGAAGGGGACGACTCCCTTCTCTCCTTCTCTCACTATCTCTTTTTTTTTCTCTTTCTCTCTTTCTCTCTCTTTTAAAAACACCTACTCTCTCTCTCCTAGGCCCTAAGCTCCTCTTTCAATGCCCCTTCAATATTGGAATTAGCCCCCCAAGGCCTCTATTTATAGGCCAAGGAGGGGGGCTGTTAGAGCCTTCCTTGATGTGGATTGTACAGGTGCCTTCTTAACCCAAGTCTTGATTCATATTTTGGGTTGTTTCACATGGCCCTTTTGTGGCCCCCCTTTGGTAAGTTTGTCCAGCCTTGATGTGGCCCATTTCGGTCCAGCCAAGGTGAGCTTGCTTAGTCAAGGTGCAGCCCATTGCTTCAAGGTGAGTTCGGCTAGGCAAGGTGCGGTCCCTTGCCTTGATTTGGCATGATCAAGGTTAGATGTGCTTGTTGGGCCAAGTTAGTCACAACTAGCCAAGGTGTCATCCCTAACCCCTTCACGTACATGGGTTGGGTGCCGTCCCAATTAGGCATGGGGTGCTTCAATCCAACCCTTGGTGTAGTCTGACTAGACATTATGCAACTCAATGCATCCTTTGGTGCAAGAGACCCGACTTGATCTTGGGCATTGTTCTTGACTTGGCCTAACCGACTTGGGCTAGACGAGTGAGTCCCTAATGTTGGACTTGAAACATGTGCTTGCTTCCGCTTCGAGGTTTGATTTGATCATGTTGTAACCTTTATCTGTTCATTGCTTTAATCTTTTGCTAGGTCGGGCCCTCATTATTCGGCATTGCTTTCGCTCATATGCTTTTGATCTGTGTTGCATTTCCTCAGCGCCTCTCTTTTCTAAATCTTGATTTCCAAAATCTATTAAACATTTAAAATCCTTTTTGTTTTGAATTTCAAAACATTTAAGATTTTTTTTGCTTTTACGAAAATTTGCAAGCTGTATTAAAATCATGACTTTTGAAAACAAGCTTAGTGTTTTGGAAATTCTGAAACAAGCTGGGCTATATTTTGAAAACATTTTCGGTGTTTACAGAGGAGATGGCATGAACTAGAAAGCAACAACCGAGTACCTCCCAATTTCGGCATTGTTGGGCAAGGTAACCTGCCATTTTTAATTTCGATCATTTCTACTCCTATATATCATATAAGATCATATACCTCTAAATACCCTCTATGTTATGATATAATTATAATTTTTTTTATCTTTAAATGTTTTAAATTAAATTTTAATTCGGACGAAAATACATGCACGAATCTGAAAACCTATTTTCCTACACTTTGCATATGTCCGATGAACGAATTTTATTTCAACATCCCATACTACGAATGTTCCGCAACTTTGTACGTCTAATTTACGCACACCAAAACACTTTCAATAAAAATTTCGAGAATTTTACGTTAGTGGATCATCATGAATGAAATCAGAGAAGATTCAATAAAACCGAAGTAGATTCTATAAAACCAAAAGTTCCTACAACAAAGGCTCGGTAACCGGATATTCAGAATTGTTGGAGATTCAGAATTGTTGCAAAACAATTAGAAATAAGCCTTTTAAAACAGAACCAGTTTCTGATGAAAGATACAAACCTTTGGAGATTAGAAAGAAAAAGTTTACATCCCTAAGCACACAGTGGAGTGGGGCATAAAAGTCACCTCAAACAAATCACTTCAAATTTTTCAAAATCAGTTGCTCTGATGGGTTTCATTCCCATGAGCACTATTTTATACACAAGTGAGAATGAATGTTGCACACATATAAGCTTGGAGGATGAAATTCAAGACCTCGCAAAACAACGAGAACTCGAAGCCATGCATGAGCTAGAGCAACCTGAGGACGCTTGCAAGGAAGCTTATTCTCACTATGGAAAGCTAAACAAGCTTGAAAAAGGTATATCTGAAACTCATTTCCTCTCAAAACTCTCTACTCGATCCTCCTCTTTGTTGTGTAGGATCGGTAGATTATTCATATCACACTCATGCACCCACAACCCCACCAAATGCGTTGAAGGATGTGGATTTTCAAGGTACACCGAATGTCTCGCACCAATAAAAAGAATTTCAAAATGAAAAAAAAAATTCAAAACTTGGTAGACATGGTTATTCTTAGGGCATGCATCGACATCCTAGGTACACCTAACCCTACTGTGTGCAAACAAATCTTTTTGAGACTAGCTTCGTACCATAAACCCAAGCCTACGGTCATGATTTCTCCCAATATTCATAAACCAACGAAGGGACCGAACATGGATCCCTTTGGAATCCTTCTCTTCCTTTTGTAAGAGATCAAACATGCTCTCCCTTCGCATCTAAATAAACACGCATCGTCCACCCTTAAGGGCATATTGGGTTGCACCTAAGATCCATCCCCCATTACCCAGATCATTCACCTCTTAGGAGAACCAGAATCAATCCACACCAAACCCTCTAGGGTCACATGTACCCTAAAGGAACCTAAGTCATACCCGCCAAGGTCCTCCATCTCCTAGAGGAACCCAAATCACTCGAGTTTTCCACTTATAGGGTTGTGTGCATCCTAGGGGAGTCAAACCTTTTAACTCCTAGAGTCATACACCTCCAAGGTATACCCAATAAAACTCGTGTATGACCTTGTTGTACACAATACATTATTCCAAGGCCAACCTCTCTATCAAAATTTTTCAAAACTTAAAAAGACTTGGATTATGTTATTGAACATGGAGTATGCACCATACCAAGGCGTAGGAGCCAAAAATCAAAGTAGACTGGAACCCATCCTACCTCTACCAAACCTGGGTCCATATGGCTTAGGGTACAGCCCACCCATACCCCCTGAGTCACCACCTAAGACCAATTTGCTCAAGGATGCCTTATAACCAGCTAAAACAGAAACTTATGGTCTAGACCTCCTATTAGGAGTCTAATTCATGGTGTTTTCTTTATAGGTTTGATGGAAGACCCCTTTTATTGAAAAAAATCCAAAAAAAGTATATACTATGAAAAACCAAAAAAAAAAATTTAACTATCAAAAACCAAAAATATTTAAAAAATCTGAAAATTCCAAAAAGAAAGTCTTTTATGTTTTTTCTTCTAACATTTGTTTGGGAAAGTTTTAAAAAATTTAAAAAGTCAAAATCTTTAAAAAAAATTGTTTTTCAAAACAGGGTACGAACTCAAAAATTGGTTTGAACAAACCCATTATCAAACCCAAAGTGTCTCTTATAAATAACCCTTTTCTACTGCATGAGACTTCCTTAGAAATCAAAATACCTTAGAGTGATCAAAGCAAGGAGAAAGATCCCCACATACATAAAGATGATCAAGCCTTGGAGCTTCCCGAATTCCGTAAAATCCTTAACTTAGAAAAACCTTCAAATTTCGTAAGAAGAGATTTTTTAGAAGTCAATTTAGGGAGTCAACCTAACCCAAAATGCATCAAAGCCTAGGATCATATCATGCAATGCCAAAAATCAAGATCGTGCTGTCATTCATGTATAACATTGAAAATCATTATCACATGCCACAATAGGGGTCGGCCATACTATATAAATGCTCATGTCATCTCCTCCAAACTAGGGGCATATAAAGTACATTCCCTAAAACATCTTTAAGAGAGACTGAATACATTCATTTGATAAAGTGTGTATCTTCACTATATCATATATAATACATTTTTCATGTTATTTACATTATTCACACATAAAAGGCCCACATCCTCTTAAAAGGTGGCGGCTCAAGTGGGATGGTCCCTAATATTTAAGAAGGACAAATAATGTATATTGGTAAATTGATGTTGAGGTAAGAAATTTAATAAACCCTATAAATGCCCAATACTTGAAAAAAAAATATTATGCATAGGGTTTACTTTAAATTCTTTTGAAAAGATTTTAAAATGGACCTCCATTGAATTTCTTGAAAGAAGGACAAAAAATTGATTATGTAACCCTAAATTAGGGAATTAATGCTTTATGAAAAGTGGAGTTTTCAAAATTAGTTGGTAACATTTCAAAAATCTTTGGCTTACAAAATGAGGCTTAGGAGGCCTAGTTCAAAATAACAAAATATTTTCAAATAATAGGTGCAATTAGGAAATGGGATGCTCTTGGCTAAATTGAGTATCTAAAGGGATGAGTTGTATTCCCCCACTTCATTTCTTCCCAAAAAAAAAAATTGACAAAATCAAAAGAAAAGGAGAACTGCGACCATGCATAAGGGGAACAAGTGCCAAACCATGAGCCAACCAAGGGTTGGTACAATACAACTCTGAATGAACACACAGAAGTGAGAAAAAATTAATTGAAGTGGCCATACACTTGCTTGAATCGGCAAATTGAATAACCTTGTTCTTTTTCCTTTTCGAGGAAATATCTTGCGACCCCAATTTAATTCATCAAAACAGAAGTATACATCAAAATCACAATAGTGTGATGCTCATGAGGTCTATCTTTCAACAATTGAAGTATCACCAAAGTTGGAAGCCACGCAAAACAACTTTGCAAGTCACCGGTTAGACCACAAAGGCAAATTAATGGGTCTTTTCTCTAAAGAAAACATTAGCTTTAATAGTTAATAGCCAACAAGGAGCATAAGCAAGGGTATAGCATGGTGGTAGTCATTGGTTAACAGAGCACCGAGCCAACCTCACCATGCTTTGGTTTTGGATTGGTTTTGATGGCAGTCATATGCCTTGTAAGTCAAAATGATACCAAAACAACACTAGATAACACAGAGAATAAACAATCGAATATGAATACAACTGAACCTGAAGATCAAAGAGTTAAAACTTGAATTAATAGGATAGCAACTCTAATAATGTACAGGAACATATGAAGGGAAAACAAATGAAAACAACTCTCTATGCATACCACCATAATACAAGCACCAAGATATCAAACCTTCTCAATTACGGGTCTAGATGGGAAGAGCCTAAGAAGAAAGGTTGCTAAAGACCAAAGGCAGACAACCCCCAGTATTTGCAGTACAACCAAGATGGACGTTAAGGAATTGCCTTTGTCCCATAAATCTGGGGCCCCGGCTGATCTCCTCGCAAAGAGAATCAATCTATCAATAAATTGTGCGGCTCTGGACAATTGATAGAGTCTGTATACCTTCAGAAAATATCTCGCAGAGTAAGAGATAATGAATTCGGAAAAACTAATAAAGATGAGAAGCATGGCAAGGCCACCAGTAGGCTATACCTCAAATATGATAGGCACCAAAGGCCAAGATGACGACCCTGATATGTTAAGGAATGTCTCAAATACAGGTTGAGCAATGCAACCAAGTAGAAATGGAGTTATTGCAACTAGAGCAGGAAGCCCTACCACCGGCCAAACCACATAAATAGTTAAAAGAGGCAAAGAAGTCTTTAGGCCCATGGTGATTATAGATGAATGCAGCCATCCTTTGATGCCAGTAATAAGGCTCCATCTTTTATCGCTGTATATGAGATATGGTCTACGTACATAATCAGTCATAGCAAGGAATGTTGCTAAGCCAATGTAGAAAATGAACTCTGATGAGATCAAATGTATGATGTCTGTAGACGTCAAAAAAATAAAATCAGCATCATCTTCAGAAAAAGTAACAGTGACCGATAATTACGAGCAGGTATGATTTCATTCACAAATGGACCATGAGTTAGAAGTTTCTGTTTCTCATTTTCCGATCAAGAATCTCTTACAAATTCAATGAGACGTAATACCTCAAAAGGTAGTGCAAGGCTTTAAAAACACGTGAAGTTTAATAGAATAGGAAAAACAAATTGCTAGGTGGCATTAGATTTTGAAGTTTCTAAAGCTTTTCATGGTTGTAAGGAACCTGCCACCTATTTCTTGGCACCAACAGCTTTAAGGTCACAATAATGGCTGAAACTATTTTTAGTGTGATACCACAAGGCTCTTCATACAAAGCCTCATATTGAAGTACAAGCATATGCTTCTGAGTATGTATGACAGACCTGGTTACAAAAGTTAATCTTCAAAATGAGAAAAAAGAAAGAGAAACTCTTCCAAATTATAGATCATAATCTAGGACACTGAAATAGAGATTTCATACAAAAGCTTTAGGAATAAGCAAGTTTAGCAAGATTGAGTGTGACAAGCACTGTAGAAGGCCTTCCGAAAGAGAATCCACTTCACAAATCACAGTTGAAGATGGACCAGGATCCCACATTTAATAAGGCAGCAGAAAATACAGGTCCAGGCAATAGGAAATTATGGAAATTGAGTATATCAAGAACTTAAAACTTAATCAAACATTCAAATCAGAAACAAAGCAACAAAAACAGGCAATAAGATTAGATTTCAGAGAGAATTTCAAGAAATCCATTGAATGAAAAATATAAGATTTTAGAAGACTTGCATATGCGTAGTGTTCCACCATAAGAAAGGGACACCTTCATCTAGAAATTAGCTAGCTAACCACCAAATTGCTTATGATGGCGATTCAAAAATACCTAAAAGACCCATTTAGCTACTTAACATGTATCACAATTCATGGATGTACACAAGTTGAACTGGTAATTCTGATGTCATAGTTGGCTCTGTTTTATTTGTTTATGAGAAAGGATAATGAAAGTGAGCATAGAGCCCTTGACTCAAGTAACTGGATCATGATTTATCATAGTGATGGATGCTCTATGATCAAGAGTTTATTAAAAAACCACAGTTTCCAGAACATAAGCAGAATCAGGGAACACAATTAAGTTGGAATGAGAAAGGCATTATTTCAATTGGTTAGATGCTTCACAAACTGTGCAGCGAGTAGAAAGGAAACAACTGGAATGAGTCTTACAAAGTCATAGGTGAAATCTAATGAGGATGACATAGAAATTTCAGAACATATGAAACAGGATAATCATGTTAAAGAAATCAAGATTACATATGGAAAAACTGGAGCCCCAAAAGTTTGTAACTCCTGCTTCATGAGAAATATGATGCTTCTAGTAAAGTATGGGCAAGAATGTCTTTCTTTGCCTAGTAAAATGGCACTCTTACCATGGTCTATGTTTTCTGTAAACTTGAATTCAACAAATCCCTACCCCTTTAGGCCATATCTTCATGATGCCACATCAGGAAGCAGTCAGTTGCAACAAGGTTTCTCACCTTGTAGATAAGAATTAGACTCCTGATGCAGAACAAATGCATATTGCCAGATAAAGGTGACATGACTATCAAGAGCTCAAATACCCAAATAATGATAAGCATGTAACAAAACAAGCACAGGCAATCGCCACAATTTTAATTTGATTTACTGCAAAACATACAAACACAGGCTAAGTACAGGATTTCCTTATAGGACTGGAGTTCCGTTGGATTTGGATGATGTATTCAAACTTCTCCTTGTCGAATAATTCAAAATGGACACCAATATTACTTAGACAAGAAGGTGACATGATTATTAAGGACACCAACACACAATAATAAAAAAATGGAATTTCATCGGGTTCGTTTACAATTTCAAATTTCGCTTATGTCATGGTGACATTTTTTATTAAACAGCCTGCCAACAAAGGATCAGCGGATAATACCTGCAACAATCTCATTACTTGTAAATGCTAAAATGAAATTGTTGAGAAAAAACTGTGGCAGCACCAACGACCCTATCAATGCCGCCGGTCCAATAAACCAAACAAAAGGTCCAACACTTTTCTGCAAAGTAGATGACACCATCTTCTGTTCCTCAATTGCATGGTAAGTCAAGCCACAAAAAGAAACAGACCCTGATTTACCACCACTTGGTTCGAGTCGTTTTAGACCCACTTCACCACCAGAAACACTGCGATCCAAAGCTTCATCCATTTTGACCTTCATGTGCTCATTCTGTCCCCTACTATGTGCACCTTCTGAAATCACGGACTGAGAGTAGATTTCATATTTCTTCATGCAAACCCATCTCTCGCCACGTACTCCAGTAACCAATCGCCCTGAATAATGAATCCCAAAAATCATCGCACATCAAAAGACAGCTTCTAATCATTCACCATCGACAGGTTTCAAGAAAGAGAGGGAAAGCTATAGATTCTTGGTCCAAGGTTTCTATTGGAATAAGACCAATGACATGAAAATCAACAACCCATTATAAACTACTTATCCATCCATTATGAATTCTCAGAAAAATATAAGAAAAAAGGACTCTTACTGCAGGGTTTGATTTGAAGCCTCGAATTCCCAAGCCCTGAAAGGCGCCCATGAAAGCTCCTCTGATAAAAACACACATACAAGAACATTAAAGGAAACCCACGAAACGAAATCCTAATGAAAAACACCCATCCAAAACTCTCACGCAAAAATGAAGGGCGAACATGTTGGTTGTATCAATATTAGAACTCCCACGGGCAGTACTCACAATGTGAGGAGTCCGTGCTACACCAAACGCGCGGCTTGATGGTAGTGTGTTGAACGGATGAGGATGACATAGACTGCCCGTGCTCCCCCCCATACTGCTGCTTCCTTCTCGACCGTTCAAACCCTAAAACCCTCCCAAGCACATAGAGCTTCCTTACCACCAAACCTGCAAGCGGCAGAAGCGTTAAGCGGAGTAGGAGTTGGGTTAGGTCCCGGGCATGGTGGGCGGGGGCGCTCCACACCACGTTTAACCTGGGTCAGGTTGGCTGAGCCCAGGCCCGAACGGTTCATCCTATTTATAGCATGGTTCTGAGAAAAGCAAGGAAAATAGTTTGTCAATCAATTGCATATGAATCATATGAATCACTCAAGCACCGCTGATGGTTATGTTTATTGAATATGGACTTGGATTTGAGGGCTACATGCTATTGAACTGATTCAATCTATGGAAATCAAGCCCATCAGCCTTGTTAGATCCAAACATCTAGATTCCGATCCCACAACGACTAGGATGTAGATGAGAAGGGTGGCAAACAAATTAAAGCAACTAACTCAGCTGGGTTCGGCTCGATTTTAGCTTATTCATTTTTAGATCATGAAACTTTTTCCTCTCCAATGCATTTTAGGTTCATTTGTACAACTCTCTATCTCTCTCTCAATAAATATATATATGCCTTAATCTTACGAGGCATATATATATAAACCTGGCCTCAAACTTACACACTTATTAGTGTAGGCCCCAAATACTTAGGCTCTTTCGGAAGATTTAAGCCTCAAGTCCAATAAAATTTATTTTATACTTAATATAAATAAAAGTTATATCATAATTTACATATATTAATTATCTTGAAAGATTTTTTGTCTTATTCTGAAAAATATTGAGAAGATGCATTTGCATCATTTATGAGTTCTGCTAAAGAAAATGCATGAGAAATAAATACAAAACCTAAATTTCGTGACAAACATGTTATTTGTCGAAAGAGACAATAAGACAATAACAATGATAATCAAACAAGATGTTTAGAAGAAACATTATATATAGTAGATGAAGCAAGTTTCACTAGAAAGTATATTTGAACAATTTAAGATATGACAATGACAGTATTTTTGGTTTTCTATTTAGTGGAGAAAATTAGAAGAATATTGGCTTAATTTTTGAATGTTTCTTTTTTAATTTGAATTTTTGGATGATTTTTAAAATATAATGGCTATTATTCATGATTGAGATTTATTCTGAGAGTTAAAAATTTTAAGAGAAATTATATCTATAAAAGATAATATTCTAACTGGCATACTTAATCATATGAAAAGACTTGATTTTTTCCCAATGCATATATTAATTTTAGAATTATGTGTTGCTTCAGTTGAAAGAATTTTTCAAAATTAAAATTATAAAATCATATTTGAGAACAACAATGTCTCGAGAAAGATTGAATGAGTTAACCATATTATCAATTGAAAAAGAAATGTTAGAATAACTTGATTATAAAAGTTTAATGAAAACTTTTGCATCTCAAAAAGCTAGAAGATTAAATTTTTAAAAAGGGATATTTTTTTTAAATTTAAAACTTGAATGTAAAGGGATAAAGCCTTATTTCAGTGTTGCGCTTTAGGTCTCAACTTCTGTGGTGAGCCATCGGTGTGCTCATCCATTAAAACATAGGAGCAGTAGCAGAGCAGACAAAATTAAAGATACTTTTAAAAAAATAAAAGAAGCTAATGTATTATATTATGCTGCAAGGAGTGTCGGAATGCTAGTCTTAATCGTATCTTTCAATACATACAACAACAACTAAGCCTTTTCTCATACTAAACGGGGTCGGCTACATGGATTTTTTGTTTCCACATATCCCTATCATGTGCCATGTTAATAAGCTAGATCATTCTTTATTGTTTATTTCCAATACTTTTGTAGTTGTCTTCTAGCTCTTTTAATACTTTCCAAATTTAGTTTTTCATACTTTCTTACATGTTCTTCTTTTGATCTTTTTTCTATATGTCCAAACCATCTTAAACGATATTCTTTCTTTCATTTTATCCTCTATTGGTGCCACTCCTAATTTGTTTCTAATAACCTCATTATGTATACGGTCTTTTCTTGTATGACCACTCATCCATCTCCACATCTTCATTTCTGTCACAAAACATCTTTTGTACATGTTGATGATTAACTACCCAATACTCAGAACCATAAAACATGGCAGGCCTAATTGCTGCTCTATAATATTTACCTTTTAACTTTAATGGTATCTTCTTATCACAAATAATACCTGATGCCCCTCTCCATTTTAACCAACCAGCATTAATTCTATGCGTAACATCTCCATCACTTTGAAAATTTGACCTAGGTATTTAAAACTTTCCTTTTGGTGGATGCAATGTGTGCCAATTTTAATTTCTATGTCCTTTGAGGTAACCAAATGATCAAACTTACATGTCATATATTTTGTCTTTGTTCTACTAAGTCGGAGGCCTTTACTTTCTAATATTTCTCTCCATAGTTTCAATTTTCTATTAACTTTTTTCTTAGACTCCTCTACTAATACAATGCCATCTGCAAATAACATACACCAAGGTACTTTATCTTGAATATGTTTTGTTAACTCATCAATCACCATTATAAATAAATATAGACTTAAAGTTGATCCTTGATGTAACCCAATATTAACTTCAAAAAGTCTGTCATTCCTTCATGAGTCCTCACACATGTTTTTGCACCATCATACATATCTCTAATAAGGTTAATGTATGTCAATGAGATACCTCTTTTTACCAAAGTTCTCCAAAGAACCTCCCTCGGTACCCTATCATAAGTTTTTTCTAGATCAATAAATATCATGTAAAGGTCTTTCTTTTTTGCTCTAAAATGTTTCATAAGACATTTCAAAAGGTGAATCGCTTTAAGAGTAGATCTGCTTGACATGAATCCAAATTGGTTCTCTGTTGTATTTGATACTTGTCTTAACCTACGTTCGATAATTCTTTCCCACAATTTCATAGTATGGCTCATTAATTTGGTACCTCGATAATTCACACAATTTTGAATGTCTCCCATGTTCTTATATAAGGGTATAAGTGTACTTGCTCTCCATTCCTCGAGCATCTTTTGATTTCTCTATATTTCATTAAATAGTCTTGTGAGCCAAGTGATTCCTTTTTCTCCTAGCATTTTCCAAACTTCTATAGGAATATTATCTGGTCCTACCGATTTACCACCCTTCATATGTTTAAGAGCCTCTTTGACTTCATTCTTTTGAATACGTCGGTAGAAATTATGGTTTCTATACTTTTCTGATTTGGCTAACTCTCCTAAGCTAATACTAACATCTTTATTTTCATTAAAAAGCTTATAAAAATAGTTTTTTCATCTATTTCTTATATCATCATTTGCCACTAGAATTTTTTCATCCTTGCCCTTGATGCATCTAACATAATTAAGATCTTTAGTTTTTTTATCTCTAAGCTATCTTAAAAATATCTCTTTTACCCTCTTTTGAGTTGAGTTTTTTTATATAAATCCTCCCAATTTTTAGCTTTTGCTTCACTTATGGCCTTTTTCGCTTCTTTTTTTGCTTTCTTATAAGCCTCTAAAGTTTCACTAGTTTTCTTAGCATAACGTAATTTATAACATGCCCTCTTTGCCTTGATTTTATTTTGCACTACTTCACTCCACCACCAAGCTTCTTTTTGTGCTGGTACACCTCCCTTAGATACACCCAACACATCTTTCGCCACTTTCCTAATATGTATAGCCATATTGTTCCACATATCACAAGGTATACTAATATAATTCCAAACAACTCCTTGAAGGACTTCCTGTTTAAATATATTTTCTTTCTCGCTTTTGAGGTTCCACCATTTAGTCTGAATAGCTCGATGCACTCTTTCTTCTTTGTCCATTTTTTTATTTGTAAATCCATAACTAAAATTCGATGTTGGGTGGTTAAGCTTTCTCCTGGAATTACCTTGCAATCTTTACAACATGCTCTATCTTGTTTTCTACAAATAAAGTAATCAATTTGTGTTTGTGATAAGCCACTCTTATAAGTAATTAAATGTTCATCACGTTTTTTGAAGATTGTATTGACTATAAAGAGATCAAATGCCATAGCAAAATTTAAAATCTCCCTACCTTCCTCATTTATATCCCTAAAACCAAAGTTTCCATGAATCCCTTGATATCCTAATGCCTCTTTACCGACATGTCCATTTAAGTCTCCGCCTAAACAAATCATCTCCCTTTGTAGAATCTTTTGAATCACCTTATCTAATTCTTCTCAAAAAGTTGTCTTTATACTATCTTCTAGTCCTACTTGGGGTGCGTAAGCATAAACTTTATTCAAAACCTTTGCTCCTAACACTAATTTCAATGTCATGATTCGGTCACCATATCGTTGTATGTTTACTAGACTATCATTTAAATCTTTATTTATGATAATACCAACTCCGTTTCGAGCCTTTTCTTTACCTGAGTACCATAATTTAAAATTTGTATCCTCTATCTTCTTTGCTTTTTCTCTAACCCATTTTGTCTCTTGTAAACATAGAATATGAATCTTTCTCTGAATCATAGTATCTACCACTTCCATTAGCTTATCAAATAATGTTTCGATATTCTAAGAACCAATACGGATCTTATTATCTATGACTAGCTTTCTTACCCTCCACATCCGTCCATATTCAAAATGAAGAGACCCTCTCTGAAAATTATTCACTACATTCGGGCGGCAATGTAGCAGGACTAACTTATCACTCGTCCATGATGTGGGAACCCTATCTGCAATTGATTCACTAGATTTGGGCGAAAATGTAGTGACCCTTGCTTACTTATTACTTCATTCGAGGTCTACAGCATGTCGCTAGGCGAGGCTGCCCTAAAACAATGCTCATAATTTTTATAATCCATGTTATAAAATCAAACGAAATTTTACGCTGGCTGTCGGAAGTCTAACATAACTCTCCTTTTATCCGGGCTTGGGACCGGCAATACAAGGGTGATCCCTTACATGGGCGGAATTTATCTTTCAATACATAAATAAATAAATATTATAATGCATAATATCTTTGAATACATAAAATAAACATTTTACTGTTCAATTGTCATCATTAACAGTGAAAATTTGAATTAAAAGTATCACCATACTTTTGTATTTACATGATAAATCTTATTTGGTTTATCATCTCGATCGTTCATCTCAAAAATCGATTGAACGGTAAAGATGCTTATACTAAATTATGCACAAAAAACTATTATGAATTTTCCTACCTAGAAGGAGACATGCTAGCAAACCAATGGCATATGTCTCCCCGACGTTTCAAGAGTTTCACATGTTCCATTGAAAGGTTTAAGGTGGTACATGTCCGACTCCGTCTGCTCATGCTCACTTTCACAGAAATGAGCAAAAGATTGGTGCAGAAAACACCATTGAAGGTTACCGAGAAAAATAGGAAATTCTCACCGTTCAAAACCAGTCTTCGCTTCACATAGGATCTCCTTAACAAATAGAGAGCATATAACCATGTAATTGTGAAACAATTTTCAGTTATAAATCATAAGAAATATACTTTCATGATCAAACTTGGTACATCATGGGAATATAAGAGATTTGATATTAAAAATTCCAAATTGTTACATAGAGCAGGCCACTTTCACCAGACAGGTCTTCTCCATGACCATCCAACTGAAAACCTCCTTCACCCTCATCCTTTTCTCGTTCCACTGATAATAGTGATGCGGAGTCGGGAGATTCGAAATCCAAAGGGTTTGTGAGTACTGGCATTGTTCGGCATACATATTCAACAGTATAATTTCTATGCATGATAAAAATTTGCTCTATAGCATGAGATGTAACCTTGCATTATTGAATTGACGCAGCCATGTTGCCTGCAATAGCCATAAAAAAACATGAATCTACATCATTCCAAATTTTATGATGTTTGCAGTCCTGAATTTGGAAATGAAGAATCCTACTAATGGGCATTAATTTAAACCAAGGCAAATACTGGAAAAGATGGGCACTAAAGTACCCATTACCTGTTTCGACAATTCAAGCATAGGAGGGAGAGTGCAGTAAAATTAACACACTGCCCCTCCTGTTCAACAGAAAGGAGGCTGTGACAAAGTGGGGGCCCGTTTGATGACCCCATACAAGTAATCCTAATTTGATGCATGTGCCTGCACGTGTGTGTGCGTTGGAGTGAACGTATATGCATTGCCTCCACTTTTCAGCATTTGTGCAACTGGAAAGAAGTACAGGCAGCACAAATAACATCCACAAAAGTATAAATACAAGGCCTAGCATGGAGAATTCTCAAAAGGCTGCCGTAAACATGTATAACTAACCAAAATATAGTAATGATCAACGTTTGTCACAAAAAGTAGACTTACCCCGAAAGGCAATGTGAAATCGCACCAGTAACTATAAATTGGAAGACATTGAGAACGGTCAAAGCTCCAAACAAAATATTGGGGGGGGGGGGGAAATCAAGGTTCAAAAGTTGCAACGAGGGAAAATGTGGTGAGTCGATTAAGAGTGAGTGCACTCTACAATGAGAAACGTAAAGATGCTAGTTAAATGAATTTTTGTGTGAGAACGCACGTGTGTGTGCCTGTGTGTATTTGAGAGAGAGAGAGAGAGAGAGAGAGAGAGAGAGAGAGAGAGAGAGAGAGAGAGAGAGAGAGAGAGAGAACCTAATCATGTATTGCCATCCACAAAGAAGCAGCTACTTGAACATCTCAACGGAAGCAACCAATTCAACCATGGCTTCTTGGATCAACAACCTGGTGCATCTTCCTTGATTCAGAACTTGAATATCTCCCAACAACTTTTGCATGAGGTACTGAATCTTCACCTCTCGCAAGGGCCTCAACATTTTCTAGAAGATACTGTCTAGGAAGACGACCAACAATATAACCTTCTTCATTTCCCACCTTGTCAAGAAAAGCAAAGTGGGGAATGCCCTCAACCCCAAACTCGTCGAGTTCTTGTTCCCACTTTGTGTTGTCAACATTCAACATAACAAAGTTCACCCGATCCCTGAAATGAGAAGTTGATTCAAATATAAAAACTAGAGAACAAGAAAAATTGCAACAATAGACAGTTAAATCCAAGCCTTTTAAAAAGGGGAAACAAATGGTCCTGCATTGCACTTTGCATTCATTCGCTCCTCTTCCCCTAGCAGATGATAGCAGGTACCGGAGGGCATCAAGCTGTTTTGTTTAGTCATCATTAAAGTCCTATAATCACTACGGCCAATAACAGATTCCAAGTGCCAATAGGGAAAGCATGGTGCATACCATTAAAATACTACTAACAGTTAGTTGTGGAAAAGGGAGTGAAGCATCCCAACACGTTGAACAATTGATGGCAAAATATTCACTAGTACTTCATGAGCGAGAAGCTATAAAACTCCAACTAGTTCTAAAACAACAGAATCAACAACTTCCATAAAGATGAAGGTGCTACTTTTGCCTATAGGATATTTTGTGTTCCAAGGAATTGTTATCTGTAGCTTCTTTTTGTAATAATCACTTTATCCTCTTAACAAGACCAATCTGCATTGGTGAAATAGATACTAAGATACCATGTAACTAGAGAACAAGGCATACTTGTATTGTTGCTCAACACTGTAGACATCTGGAGCTAATTCTCGACAAACTTCACACCAATCTGCATAAAACTCGATAACAGTTGGCATCTCATTCGAAAGTGCCTGAAAAATAAAATGACGGCAATCAATATAAATCTGCATGATTCAAACAACATATGTTACGCAGGGATGGAAAGATAGCAATCCAGTATTCCTACACTTAGAGAAACTTCACATCACCATAGACTGCCTGAAATACAGCATATATAATTGAAGGGAGACATGTCCTAATAACCTAGACTTGCTTATCGGGTTTCTGACATTTCCTATAAGCCTTGACACTGTCTGTTCACAACCTTTAGTGCATTCTTGTCACACTTTGTTGACTAAACCTTCTGAACAATGAAAGGAAAGAAAGCAAAAGATGCATGTAAAAAGTATGTCTTTCCACACTTGTTGGAATGTTGTGCAACTGGATATTATAAGCTAATAAGGATGTCTAGATAGCAGAATTCAATCTTACGTGTATGCCCTTTTATGACACACCATATCATAGAGCATTCTTAGAGAAATTTACTTCACTATCTAGGAAGCAGGCTCTCATACTTACTTGGGTAAAGTCGCATGCATAAACATGCAATTAGAACCTTGACTTTCAGCCAAATTTCACTAATAAATTACATGTAAAATCTAACTATTTTCAAGTAAAACTGTATAGCACATAAGCATTACTCTTCACAGAATGCAAGAACCAAATTTTATTTGCTTAAGACAGCCACGCTTACCTCCACGTATGGTACTGCATTTGCAGCCAGGTCTTTCAGTGAAACACCTAACTCGGTTCTTGATGATAAGAAAAGTCCCACAGCAGCCAAAGATGATGCCACAGCAATTCTCCTATTTGTACCCTTGTTTGGAAGTTCAGAAAACTGAGCATTTGGGGTAGCAGCAGAAGCAGCATTCGTGGCCTTATCCTTTCCTGATTCATTATTATCCAACACTTCCCCCTAAAACGCCATGGCATACAACAAATAGATAAAAAGAAAGTAGCGAGGACCAAATATGCAATTGAGATAGTAAATATGAACTTTAAGCTTGATAAAGAAGCAAACCAGATTCACACCGAAGTTATGAAGCTACTTGAAGAACAAAAGTGACTCGATCATAACAACAAAGTGTGCTACTTTGGAGTTTGGAACCCTAAAACGGTACTTCGACCACAAAATTTCAGCTAGAGTAACGAAACCAGTATAACCAAGTAATTTGTGTCTAATTTAGGACAAAAGTGTACATACTCCAAATTGATTTTTGCTTTGGTATAAAATGACTTCTCAAATCTCATTTACAAAAGGAACTTTTCTATACATGTCCCATTGGACTGTGTCTATTATACGCAACTCATTACTCAAAGGAGAGTACGACAATTATGTAACTTGTGAACAAAACATGGTTGACAGGACTCCACGTAAAAAATAAAAAACCATCCTTTCAATTTATGGTATGATTCTACATTCTAATCAATCCCGCCTTTGTCATATATGGGTTCCTGGCCATATAATATAGGCATCAGAACTATCAGACAATTGATAGACGAAAACTGAAGAACTAAACAACGAAGATATGGCTACAGTTATGTCAAATAAAACGTCAATCCGGTTCAGCTTTCTATTGAAACCAAAACACGGCAGACATGATACGACTACAAGTATCTCCAAGATGAACCCCCAAAAAAAGGATATAATTTCCTTATTCCACCACCGATCAAACAAATTGATACCAAACCATGTTCGCAAAATCGTCCAAACAACAAATTTTCCTGGGAAACTTCTTCCTTCTGCAACTCGAACACGAGAAGCTTAATCCAAGAAAATGGCAGGGGAAATTGACAGAATCCAGTTGCAGATACCAACCGAGAGACACAGAGAGAGAGAGAGAGAGAGAGAGAGAGAGAGACGGCACACGCACACACACAGAGGAGTTACCGTGGTTGACAGAATCCAGTTGCAGATTCCAATGGCAGGGGTAATATACACAACCCAATTCCAGATACCAATCGAGAGGGGCACACGCACACACACAGAGGAGTTACCGTGGTTGTGGTTTCAGTAGGGGTAGGCTTCGTCTGACAAAATATTTTCCGTGGAGCTCTGGTCCTGGTGCTACTGCCAGGGAAGGAGAAAGAGGGCAATGATTTCGGAGGGACGGCACAATTCAGCGATGCAACGCCCGCCATTCCTCTCTCTCTCTGTGGGATCGCGCCGCGCCACAAAATCCCGGGGAGCGTCGCTAGTGTCACGCTAACCATGGATCGAGCGGGTGGGATAGGTGCGTGCCTTCGAAATCAAACTCATGACGGGCAACGTAGAATCGAACGCCTAGCCAGGTGGGCTACACCATATGGGTGTTACTAAACGTACACCCTTTTTACTGGAGAGGCACCTCCCAATGTTTTCAGAAAATACCGACATAAACCCACACGATTCTCTCCTCCAGTCACTTGCTTGCCGGGCCCGCCGGTTTCTTTCTCCCATCTGCTCTTACACGTGGTCGGTCGCAATCTTTCTTTTCTTGGTCGTAATTGACGATTGAATTGTGTTAATATAGTTGATGTTCTCTTTCATTTCTCTCTCGCATGTGTTGAGGAGAGATTATTAATATCGAAGAATAGCGAACGAATAAGACGGCGCATCACCTCCATTCAGAACGAGATTACCATCTAATATTGTTCTTCTTCTCCGATCGTTCGGCGCTAAGGCAAGGATAGTGGGGGAAGAGACGCAGGCTTGAACACGACTCCCATTCGCGGCCAAGCCACATCCTCTTTTTCTTTCTCCGTGTTGTAGATACATACGTTCACGGCTACCCACGTCGCCCGCTTTCACGTTGTGTTTTGTAGGATGCAGCAAGGCAGCGTTTCTTTTTTAACTTAGTGTCACGCCCGAAAGGTTCGTGGCGCGTGACCGGCGCTCAACTAACGCAAGTTAAGCCAGCCTACTCTCAGTTCGGAAGCAACGCGAAAGTCAAGACGGTTCGCATGATCGCAAGTTCGCAGTTCGCAGTTCGCAAGAATGCAAGAAGGCAGAGGCAAGTGCACAAAAGAGCTTGTATTGAAAAAGGAAAGGCTGCGTGTCACCCCAGTACACGCTACACTTCAGTTGGGGGTGTCTATACAAACGTTACAAGTCAAAAAGGGTTGTCTCCAAGCGGAGGCCCCAAAAACTTCTAACGGGAACTGCCGGGTTGTCCCGCAAGGGGGTCCGGTTATACAGTCATGGTCAGGTTCACGGTAGTTGAGGGGTCACATTCTCCCCCACCGAAGCCGTTGACGTCCACGACAACGCTGCAATGCGCCGGTGGTACTCCGCGAGTGCCTCTGGAAATTGCCTTATCGTGTGCTCCTTCTCCCAAGTGGCCTGATCCGCATCAACTCCCTTCCATTTCACAAGGTAACGGGTCCGCCGTCCGGCTAAGGTGCCTGGTACATGGTCCAAGATCAACTCCACCTCTTTGCAATCCGGTGTCCGCAGGTACGCTGGTGCTCTTGTTGGTTCGCCGCGCCGCTGGTCTTCTGCATCTGCATGGTACGCCTTCAGATTGCTCACATGGAAGACAGGGTGCGTCCGAACATGGTCTGGCATATCCACTTTGTACGCCCAGTTCCCTACCCTCTTGATGATCTGGTAGGGGCCGTCATACTTGCGGATCAACGCCGCGTGATGCCCACGAAAGAATTGAGAGTGTTTAGGGTAGAGTTTCACCAGAACGTGATCCCCCACACTAAACGCGGCAGCGCGTCGTTTTATGTCAGCCCATTTCTTCATCCGCTTCGCTGCCTTCGCAAGGAGCACGTGCGCCAGATCTCGCCTCTCCTGGATGTCCGTTGCGAAGGAGAACGCCGCCTGCACTCTCCCGTTGTAGGTTGCCGCCAAGGAATGTGGAGTTTGTGGTAGTTGTCCTGTAGCCAGTTCGAAGGGGCTCCTGCCGGTGGACTCACTAACCTGTAGATTGTATGAAAATTGTGCGAGGTCCATCCACTCAGTCCAGTCTCTCTGATTTGCACACACATAGTGCCGCAGATAGCACTCAACTAAGGCGTTGATTCTTTCCGTCTGGCCATCTGTCTGCGGGTGACAACTTGTGGAGAATAGTAACTCTGTACCCAACAGCCGAAATACCTCCCGCCAGAAATTACTTGTAAACCGGGCATCACGGTCACTGACTATGTTGGAAGGGACTCCCCAATACTTGACCACATGTGTGACAAAGAGTTTCGCAGTGCGCTTAGCTGTGCAGTTCAATGGGCATGCCACAAACACCCCATATTTCGAGAATCTGTCTACTACCACCAGGATGGATTGACAACCGTTCGACTTTGGCAGGTTCAGAATAAAGTCCATGGAGACACTCTCCCATGGTCGACTCGGAATCGGTAAGGGTTCCAAGAGTCCTGCCGGTTTCTGGTTATCCACCTTGTCCTGTTGGCAAATGAGACACGTCCGCACGTACGTCGCCACATCGTCCCCCATGTTTGGCCAGTAGTAAGATCTCTCCAACAACGCTTTCGTCCTGTCCATCCCCGGATGTCCCGCCCAAGGTGCATCGTGACACTCCTTCAAGACGTCCCTTCTCAAGTTCCCTGTCCTTGGCACGTAGAGCCTGTTTCCTTTAGTCAGCAGCAAACCATCTTCAACCCAAAACCGTCTAGTCTTGCCGTCCTGGACTAACGTCTTGAGCTGCTTGGCCATCCCATCTGCTTCTAAGCCCTCGCGAATCTGCTCCACCAAGTCACTCTGAACCTGCACACTCGAAGTTTCGCCGTCTCCATCTAGAGCTGCCAACTCTGCCCTTCTACTCAGTGCGTCCGCCACTGAGTTTGTCTTGCCCGTTTTGTAGAGCAGCGTGAAATCAAATTCGGCCAAAAACTGCTGCCATCGGGCCTGTTTAGCGGATAACTTCTTTTGAGTCTGGAAATAACTCACCGCTACGTTGTCTGTCCACACTGTGAAGTGCTCCCCCAGAAGATAGTGCCTCCATAAGCGCAGGCAATGTACCACTGCCGTCATCTCTTTTTCGTGGACTGAATATCGCCTTTCTGCGTCCTTTAGCTTTCGACTCTCAAAGGCAATGGGGTGTCCATTCTGCATGAGCACTCCACCCAGAGCAAAGTCGGAAGCATCTGTTTGCACCTCGAACGGTTGGTTGTGATCTGGCAGCACCAATACTGGTTCCTTCATCACCGCCTCCTTCAACTGGTCGAAGGCTTCCTGGCAAGACTCCGTCCATTCCCACGTCTGACCCTTCTTCAACCTGTCTGTCAAGGGGGCCGCAAGTGCGGCGTATCCCTTGATGAAACGCCGGTAGTAGTTGGCCAAACCAAGAAAGGAGCGCAAGCCTGTCAGGTTGGTTGGTGGTTGCCATTCATTGATCGCTTTGATCTTCCTTCCGTCCATCCGCATCTCCCCGTGGCCAATCACATGGCCCAGAAAGTCGATCTCACTCTGTCCGAATAGGCACTTTTCTCTTTTGACGTAGAGGTGATTCTCTTGTAGTAGTTTAAACACTGTCCGTAGGTGGTGAACGTGCTGATCCATGGAAGTGCTGTACACCACTATATCATCAAGGTAGACGACCACGAATTGATCCAGGAATGGGTAGAAAATTTTGTTCATCAGTGTCGAGAACGTCGCTGGAGCATTCGTCAGTCCAAACGGCATCACCAAGAACTCATACGCACCGTAACGAGTTACACACGTCGTTTTCTCCTCGTCTCCTTCAGCGATCCGCACCTGCCAATACCCTGAACGAAGGTCTAGCTTCGAGAAGACGCGTGCCTGTCCAAGCTGGTCAAACAAGTCCGCGATCAAAGGGAGGGGGTACTTGTTCTTCACAGTAATCTTATTCAGGGCGCGATAGTCCACGCAAAGCCGTTTTGACCCATCAGACTTGGTTTGGAAGAGTATGGGTGCGCCAAAGGGTGCTTTTGAAGGTCTTATGATCCCGGCCGCTAACATCTCATCCAGTTGCCCCCTTAACTCCTTCAGTTCCACCGGTGCCATGCGGTAGGGCGCCATAGCCGGTGGTTTAGCTCCAGGCTGTAGCTCGATCTGATGATCTATCTCTCTTCGAGGTGGGAGCTGCCTTGGGAGTTTCGCCGGCATCACGTCGTCAAACTCCCTCAACACTCCATCCAGCTCTGGGGGTGCCCCCAGGCGGGGCGCCCCGTCCTCCTCTTCTTCATCCCGAATCGCTACGAGGTACGTCTCTTCACCCCGCCTCAAACCTGTCTTCAGTTGAAGTGCAGATATCAATCGGTTTGAGCTTTGTCCAGACTCCTTCGTTTTCGTTTGAACCTTAGCCACATACGGCGAGTCACCTTCCAGCAAAGCTACATAGTCGCGCCTTGGTCGTATCTCTGCATCGCACTCCCGCAAAAACTCTAGCCCCAAGACTATCCGATAATCATCCATCGGGGAAACGGAGAAGTTGGTCACACCCTCCCAACTTCCAATTCGGATTGGCACCCTCAGTGCCTCGCCCACCACCCTCGTGGGCGCCGAATTCACGGCCTTCATCAGACCCTCCCGTTTCACGCACTTCACACCCAAGCGATTCACTTCTGTTGGCGTAATGAAGTTGTGAGTTGCCCCCGTATCGATCATAGCCCTTGCGACTGTACCCTTGACAACAACGTCCACGTACATTAATCCTTTTCGGGGAGGTGCCATCGGAGTCGGTGCCTTGGCCTTCTTCATAGCGCTCATCTGTTGGAGGGCTCCCATCCGCGGTTCATCAGGTTCTCCCTCTTCTTCTTGTTCTATTGCGTTCACGCGCCCGGGGTTGTTCTTGTTCGGGCATTCCGCCGATCTATGCGGGCCTCCGCAGAGCCAGCATGCCAGTTTGTATGGTGGACCCTTTGGCTTCGGCCTGCCATCGGGCCCCTTTGCCGGTGCCTCACCCCGACTATCTCCACCCTTCTTTCCCTCAAAATTCCTTTGGAAGGGTTTCTTCACCTCAGTCCTGCGACTGTCTACCAGCCGTTCTGCCGCCGTGATAGCTTCAGATAGGGTCCGCGGGTTTCCACGGCGAATCTCCTGTTCTGCCCAAGATTGCAAGTTATTTAGGAAGTGAAAGACGCGATCTTCCATTGTCATCGTCTTGATACTAAGCATCAAGGACTGGTATTCTTTTATGTAGTCACGGATTGAGCCTGTCTGCTTCAAGTTGGAGAGCTTCCGCTTAGCTACCTCCTCAACGTTCCGAGGTAGAAAGTGATCCCTCAGCTCTTTCTTAAATGCTTCGTATGTGTCCAACTCGCATTCTCCATTCTCAATCTCTTCAAGCTTTCGACGCCACCATAAGAACGCGTCGTCTTCCAGAAAAGTTGAGGCCGTGGCCATCTTCTGTTCTTCATCGTCTAGGTTACCAGCCTTGATGTACATATCCAAATGGCAAAGGAAGTTCTCAATCTCCTTCCCATCCCTTGCGCCACTGTATGACTTCGGACCCTTCACCTTTAGTCCGGGGTTCCTCACTCCCCCACCAAAACTCTGCTTCCGTTCGACCTCCGTCAAACGAGCCGCAAAAGATTGTTGCACGGTCTCGAGACTATCTACACGATCCCGAAGGGATGTCTCACCGTCAAAAATCTCAGAATTCAAAATGTCATTGCCGGCCGCAGCTCGCGCCAATGACTCCCTTAAGGAGGCACACTCCTCCTCCAGTCTGTACAGCCTGTACTCCAGGCTCGAGACAACGTCTAGTTCATCGTTAGACGTGCTCTTCTTACCTTTTCCTTTTTCTCGTCGGCTCTCTCCTTGAGCCAACAGAAGCCCATCACAGTGCACCTCTGATGCCGCTGCCATGCTAACGCCCCCAACGTTAGCACTCGATGTCCCAACTTCCAGCCGAACCGTGCTCTGATACCAAAGTTGTCACGCCCGAAAGGTTCGTGGCGCGTGACCGGCGCTCAACTAACGCAAGTTAAGCCAGCCTACTCTCAGTTCGGAAGCAACGCGGAAGTCAAGACGGTTCGCATGATCGCAAGTTCGCAGTTCGCAGTTCGCAAGAATGCAAGAAGGCAGAGGCAAGTGCACAAAAGAGCTTGTATTGAAAAAGGAAAGGCTGCGTGTCACCCCAGTACACGCTACACTTCAGTTGGGGGTGTCTATACAAACGTTACAAGTCAAAAAGGGTTGTCTCCAAGCGGAGGCCCCAAAAACTTCTAACGGGAACTGTCGGGTTGTCCCGCAAGGGGGTCCGGTTATACAGTCATGGTCAGGTTCACGGTAGTTGAGGGGTCACATTAGGACGCAGTCTGGCCACGCTTTTTTTATTGAACTTCGAACACACGCGCTCTTTTTGTGACACATGGATATGTTATACTGTCAAGTCTGCACATAATAATATACATATATTATCTACTTTTAGATGTTATTTATAGCATGTTCACGTATATTCAAACGAAACATTTCTTTTCAATTTTGTAATATAAATAGATCAGAAAGGTGACAACTAGTGTTATTTTCTTAAAAGCATCACACTCATGTCACCGTAACCTCCACCAAGTGAAAAAAAGAAAAAAATTCCGCGCAACTCTTTTCCGCCCATAGGCTCTCACCTCACCTAAATTGTTTGTCTACGTATGCTTTTCAAACTTTAATTTTCTTTTGATTTCTATGTCGTTTCACAATTAGATCAATGGAGTGTTTGTGATGGATGAGTAAATAGTTTACGTGGTAATTGAATATGATTAAAAATAAATCAAAATATATTGAAAATAAGGTACATGAATTGATCGAAGGCTGATAAAAAGAGAGAAGTCCCCTGCTGCTTATCGAAGGTTGGGTACCACGAGTGAAGCCGACAGTGGAGGGGAAAAGCCGTCGGCGGTGCTGTGGTGAGGTGAATGTCAAGAAGGGTTGGAAGAGAGACAAAGTGCATGGGGCAGTTTCAGTATTTTTATATTTAGTAAGATAGGGTGTATGGATAGCAATTATGCTATCCCATATATCTATCGAAAGAAGAGAAAGGATGGGAGAAGTAGTGGTTGGTGCTGAGTTGAGCACATTGCTCAATTTCTTGTTTGACATAGTTCAATTGATTCAACCACTAGCCTCCACATTCTACTAATCCTCTATTAAAAACCATTCTCAACCATCAAAATCATCGCCTACACAACCAAAACCACCTAAAAGACATATGACATATATATAAGTGATTTTAATAGTGATAGTAGTAGTTTTTTATTGATAGAGGGTTGTTTAAGGGAACACATGAGTAGTAAAAGGTGATAGAGGATCGTAGCTAGTGGTTTAATAGATAGAATCATGCAAAACATGAAATTAAGCTCCATACTCAGTTAAGCACATATTACTTCTTCTCTCTCTTTATATATAGGGATTAGGGTCCCTAAGAATATATACTTTTGAATGATCGCCATCTCATTGTTCTTGATTGATGATTGAGAAGGGTGGTGAGTCATTATTAATATTGTTTGTGGTCCTCCATTAAAGATTATGGAATTGTAGCAACGAGGGAGTATGTCTACAAGGTGCGCCATATATAGTATAGAGAGAGAGAGAGATTTGAATTGGACATCAAAAAGTTTTAAACTTGTTTTCAAATATAAAAAACACCTTTAATATTATGAAGATAAAAGGTACGTATGACTATATTTTTAGGTATATATACTCAAAAAGGGGGGGAAAAGTACCATTTGTTTCATGGGTAAGTATACTTGATTTACTTCTTACCTCAGAAAGTACTTTGAATTTGAATGGGTGGATTGTGATGATTGAACGGTACATAGTGGTTCCCATGGTTTGCATCTACTAGTTTAGAAGCACCAACGTATTATAGGCATCGAAAATTCCTACATTGTATTGGATCATGGAATGCCAAGTCGATGAAGAAACCCACACCAAGCTCCACGATCGAACCTACACCACGTTCGATGATGGAGTTCATAAGATATTTTGATGACAACAAACATGGGTAAGAATGCATCAACCGGCCCAATCCACACCCCAAGCAGATTGATTCAACAGGTCTGGACTTCAAGAGTCAATTATTAAAATCTCCCAAATGGATTCAAACCCAACACTTGAATTGAATGCGCGGAGATCAAGCTGGCTAACCACAAACATACAAGGGAATTTGGTTGAACAAGGCCCTACAATCTTGAGAAGGCGGCTTCAAACCGTTATCAGCTTGCATCAATCCACAAGGATGGGCAAGAACCCAAAGAGATTGTTACAATCAAGTTCACGACCTGAGTTGAAGCAATCTAAAAGAGTATTTGCGAACTACGGCTAGTAATTCCGCTTCTGCCTTAGGCAGAGACAATTGATCCATTGTTCCATTTGGAGGATCACCGTATCAGTCGCACGATAAAGCATCAAGCAGAGTCTCTCAAGATAGAAGCAATCTAAAAGCATATCTGTGAACTGCGGCTAGTAAGTGATCACCATTGTATAGCCAATATAAAGCCCGGATAAAGAGGAGGATTGTGTTATGTAGCCGTGCCAACATAAAACTACCATAGTTCTCAAACGGTGCAATATTTTTAACATTAATGCATCAGATCCCATAAAAACTCCAAATTAAGCATGCTTGGGTGAGAATAGTAGTGAGCTTAAGTGGTTGTATACATAAATGCCATGGCCTACGGGGCCTGACCAATCCACGTGGCTGAACCTCGCAGATCGATCAATGTTTTATGAGCAAGACATCATCTGTGGAAAAAAATGTATATGTTCATCAAATGATAAGTCATATATCATGTTCAAATACACCTCTAACAATGGTGGTGGAGTCCACCTAAAATTCCATTACTAACATAACAGAAGGAAAATAGAATAACTATAGCCACCCACTCTCCCTCCATCATCTCTAGCTACGTGGTCCAGCAAGCCACCAATAATAAAATGTTGAATCTTAATGAGTCTCATCGCGTGATAGACAAGGTAAGGTATGAATCCCACACCATACTAGACAATACTTTCTCATAGATGTCATACAACATACACACAAGCTCATTAGTTGGTTTCTACATATACTAACCCATTAGGATGTGTTTGATTTATGGTACCAGGTCTTTCGTACTGAAACTGCAGTTCCAGACCTACGTTACGGAAGACAAACCATGGTATGAACCAACCATACCAAAGGCCTATGTCTATGTCTATACGGATTCCACACGGCTCATAAACCGATGTTGATCCCACACGCATTTGCAATTCGTTTCTTATTGTATCAATTGGGAAGGTTGTGCATGTTCATAAATCATACTTGAAGTATCTCATTTTAGTGAAAAACTATGTTACATTTTTCATATTCAAATAACCCACACTAGCACTCACTACTCTCGCTATGTTTTCATATTAGGCATCATGCCTATCTAATAGCATATAATAATGGAAACAACCGGAAAAGCACCTTCGTTATGACTAGCATACCCCAAAAAATAGCGAATGGGTTAATACCAATAAATACAACCATTCAGCAAATAATATTGTCTCATACCAGTAGGAAAGCAACTCTATGTGAAGAGATGTTATCCAACAAGCATACAGATACCGTTATTTAAATCATGTTCTTTACGATCATTTGATCGTAACATCATTTTATTAGCAAAGTCATTTTCTCAATATAACAACATTTCATAATCAATAAACATCACACAAAATATATTTATTCGTAAAACACGTAAGACAACCCTAAGCATACTCTCCTACTGAAAATCCACCTACTTTAACACTTCCTGCCAGTTCCAATAGCTTAGGTATATACTTTTTTAATCAAATCACTTGGTTTTAGTCTCTATTACATCATAAAAATTCTTACCACATTAAAGTTCATTCAACCACAAGCCAAACGGTTCAAACCGTGCACCAATCGAACATCAAATTGGCTCTGGGATCATCAAAATATCGAATTAATTCCTATTTGGGTCTAAACTAAGATCTGAACCCATTTTTCTTGTAAACCTAAAGTGGATCCGTACATGGCTGGGCTCGATACAATCCATTTCTGCATGATATGGCTCATTGAGTTGGACGATTTGTATTGCCTAAGACGGTTTGATCTGCTTGACGTCTTGGGATTTCTTAGTCGGCAGAAACCGCCCATAGGCACCAGTTTCGATTCGACATTGAGTTCTGGAGTCCTACGTCGCCCCATGAACAGTGACGACCACCCTACTGTCCATCTCGATCTCTTTTTCATTAGCACACTAAGGCTGCTTAATTATTTAGTTGGAAACCTAAGAAAACAAAAATGTATATGCGATCGAGAAATCTGGTGGGAACCACCCAATTTTGTATCATTTTCTAGTCCACACTAAGAGTGCTCTGGACGGACTTGAAAGGAGACGTCAGTTTAGGCCAATGACATAGAGGAAGTTGGAGGCATGAGGTACAAAGGCGACACCCGCCAAATGACATTAATATTATGAATCAAAAGAAACATAAACAAGATGAGTGAAAAGTTATTGGAAATCGTGCACATGAAAGTGAATGACAGATTCAACTATTGTCGCTTCAAGAAAGAACTAAAAATAGCATGGTCAAACAAAAGATTCAATCAATTATATTCTTTACGAGTGAATTTTCGCATCATGATTATGTAATTAGGCTCCTGCACGGGAACCACCTAAACAATTTCTACTACTTAGTCTTGGGCCCTACTTTATACAGGGACACCTTTTGCTTTGGTACTCAATAGGAGTCCCACATATGGGTTATAAGTGTGTTGTGGGTCACGCACATTTCTTTGCTCTCAATACAATCTTACTTTACTTTCTTATTTATTCTCAAGTTTTCTTAGTATTACTCTCAATTGATCCTCCTAATTATCACTCTTAAGCTTTCGTTGAACCATTGCATCCTTGGTGAAGATTTGCTAGGTTTTGTATCGATCATGAGTTTTGTGTCATTTGGTGATTTCAATGTCAGGACGTGACAACTTTGGTATCGGAGTCAGTTCGACTTAAAGTATTGGCGAGTAGGTGCGAGACACACTCCCTCCGTATTGATAGTGAGAAATGTAAGTCACCCCTTGTCAATACTACTCACGTTGACACTGATGGCCACTGACATTCAAATGACTAACGATCTCGTTTGTCTTAGAAAGAGGCAGTCAAAGGTTGTACCATTGGTCGATCTTGTTGAAATGTCAACTATTCTACCAAACGTCAGTGCGTGACCAAGAATGCTAAAAAAACTTGTAAGTCGTCTTGATTTTACTATAACTCTTATTGCGGAAGACTTCGATTGACTGATGAGAAGGATGAGCACCACAGTCAAAGACATTGAATGATGCACATATACTTGCGAGTATACCTACAATATTGCGAGTGATCATTTGGAACACATAGAGCAACACATCGATAGAAACCAATATAGTAACCCAACTATAGAGACTCAAGGAGAGTGTTGTTGCACAACTTCCAGAGAAACAAGCTTCGGAATAATCATAGTTGGAGATGTTGGCTCAATTGGATGGTGTTGAGCATAGGTTGACAAACGGGCATAGACATGAGCATGATAGGGGAGTGGGATAACTCCATCACATCAAAGTTAGAGAGCTCAAGGCCTTTGCTAGGGAATGTGATAAACAAGTAAGCTTCCTTTACCATATAAACCTATACCTCAAGGCTGGACAAATGAGTATGAGAAATTAGTGGTGGTGGTTATGTTTCTAGAAGACGATGTCATGCTATAGTAGTACTACGATGCTGAGATGGGGTAGTCTAACATCTATACTTAAATAATTTCAAATATGATCTATTAGAACATCTTCTCTCACATAAAACGGAGATAGTTTCGAATAGGAAACTTGATGGCTTAAGGCAAAATGGATCGTTGCAAGATTATATCAAGGCATACTAGACCTTTATATTGATTATATGGATGGTGAGCCCGCGAGATTATTTATTTAAGTTCTTTAATAGACTACAGTCTTGGGTGGAGCAAGAGCTGAACATGATCAACCCACAGACCTTTTTTAACACAATAACGGTGATGAAACATCTATTTGACAATCGTTAGTCAAGTAGCCTGAAAAAACACGCATGACACAGATAAATGGAATAGTGAAAAGAATGAAAATCGACAAGACATTTTAAAAAATACTCCAACCGAGTCTACCACACCAAGAGAACAAGAGAAGAACGATGACCATGGAAAGAACAACAAAGTTGAAAGATCCTTTAGGTGAGAGTGTTGGTATTGTGGTTGCCAACACTACTCAAATGAGTGTGAATACAAGAAGGTAGACTTTATGCGTGTTGCCAATGTCATGCAAAGAATGGTAATTTCGATAGTGATCCAGGAGAAGAACATATAAGGATTGACACATTGAGATAATTGAATGCCTTAGACGTAGTATAACATCATGCACACTCGTGGACAAGACCATCATGTGTACATTTTGATTACGGTCAATGGCAAGAACATTATTAGGATGGTTGACACTAGTACAACTCACAACTTCATGTGTCTATTATAAGGCTGTAAATTCATAGTCCAAACCCATCTTTGGGGAGGCAATGGCTGTTAAGATCTGATTGGGGAGTTGGTGTTGTTAGATGAGTATCGAGTGATATTGGGCATGGAGTTCTTGAGGGCAAGCTATATAGAGATACAATCAACCTCGAATTCAATAGTCCTTGTAGATTGCGATCAACCGTATGTTCTTCGTGCAATACCTTTGGATGATGGTCAAGTTTGTAAGGTATCATTGCTTTGACTAGTGGAAGTCAAAAGCAGGGGATGCCACAATGAAAGTGGCACTAAAGGGTGTTGATTAGAAGATGTCTCGTAGTAGGACATCTTTGAATAGTGATGTCATAGGATGGAAGGAGTGCAAAGATGTTTTGTCTACCACACCTCCAAGGGAGTTATCTCATGGGGAAGAGGTAGACCGTTAGAATTTGTGCATTGACGAAGATATTGATGCCAAGCTAAGTACAAGTATCATTTCAAAGAGATGACAAATCAAATCTATTGCTGGCAAAGCTAGGTAGTGGATGCAAAGTAAGTTGCATAGAAGCGAATGACCCATAGGGTAGTTGGAGGCACAACATGGGATTGCTGCAAAACACTCAAAGACAATGTCAACCATACACAACTTTGTGTTGATTAATAGGATTAACATGATTTTGTCCAACTGTTCCATGTGAAGGCAGTGATGCGCATGAAAGAGTGAACGTACTGAAAGTGGTGCGAAGGCCTCATCGCAAGGCAATGCACTATGACGGTCCTCAACTAGTCATCTTGAGGGAGGGGGATTGGGTGTTTCGACTGGAGTCCGTTCATGACCGAATGCAAACTGCCTTTCATGAGAGTAAACCCAAGCTTATCATGCAGACATGGAATATGCATGTCGTAGCTACCACATGCACTTGTGCCCTGGAAGACAATAGGAGTTGTAGAAGATAAGTACAAGGGGTCGAGAAGCGAATAGTGTATCAAAGTTCTAAAGGAGATTTAACAACAACAACAAAGCTTGTCGAGGTTGTCAAGCCCTTAGGCGGGAGAGAATGTAACCCAGGGAGACTCCACGAGTGAATTTTCACATCATGATTGTGTAATCAAGCCCCTGCATAAGAACTATCTAGACAACTTCTAGTACTTAGTCATGGATCCTATTTTAAATAAAGGGGCCCTTTACTTTGGTACTCAATAAGAGTCCTACATATGGGTTATAAGCGTGTCGCAACCCACACACCTTTCTTTGCTATCAATATAATCTTAATGTGCTTTCTTATTTATTCTTAAGTTTTCTTGCTATTATTCTCAATCAAATCTCTCAATCATCAGTCTTAAGCTTCCGCTAAACTACTATATCATTTGTTAAGGCTTACTAGGTTGTGCGCAATCTAGTACCGATCACGAGTTTCATGTCATTGGATGATTCCAATGTCGGGGTGTGACGCTAATCAGCTTTCTTGCTTCTTATAGTAGTCCTAACTTGTACCATGTTTTATTCGATGTGACAATACTTTTTCGTGTTTGTCTTGTTTTAGAATCTTCCTTGTTTGAATGTATAGTACCACATACACTTCATGAAATTTTTGAGAACTTATATTCTTTGTCGGAAGCCTTATCCAATCTTCCTTAATATGTTTCCTATCATCTTTAGTTTCACCGTATAGATACCCAAAAATTTTCTCAAAAGATTTGATCTTTTACAAATTTTGCCTTATTAAGAAAAAATTGCTGTTTTTGGTTTTTTAAGAGTTTTCAAATAAAGACACCTTAAACAAACTCATTTCAGCACAAAAATTTCGTGTCATCCTCAAAATAAGGGTAAATAACACTCCTCTCAAAAAAATCCAATTTTTACAAAGAGTCAAAAAATGATTGCTTTGCCCTCAAGCCCAAATTAGTAGGATTCTGCCTTTTCAAATGATTTCATTCAAAGAAAGGATGATTTTAAATATTTTTTTTCAAAAAAAAATTGAAAATGAGACACTGGGAACCAAACCTAAAAATATTTACAAAATGACAAATTTACCAAAAACCTTGAAATTAAAATCAAATCAGGCCTTAAAAACTCGCCCGATTGAGGATAGTCATATTGCGAGACCCTACACCTATCAAAGGGTTAAAGCGGTCTAAAACCTTGCACCCAAGGGTTAAAGTGGTTTGAGACCTCACACCCATCGAAAGGGTTAAAGTGGTCCGACACCCTACACTCAACAAAGGGTTAAAGTGGTTGAAACGGTAAAGATTAACTTACGGAACGAAAGTAGGTTGTCCGTGCAAACAAACACTAGGAATGAAACTCAGTTGTTTTCAAAGAAAAGAATATTTGAAGATTTCGATAAAACTCAATGTTTTCAAATATATTTCAAAATAAAATAGTTTTAAATAATAAAAAAAATATTTGAAACCATAAATCTGAAATCAAGCGAAGGATTCAAGTTCGATTCAAGAACAAAGCTGCAAACCAAATCCAAGAGAGGGTAAAGTATGATATAAAGACAAATTGACAAAAGTGATGCTGATGATTCAAGACCAGACCTAGCAAAACTAGGAGCAAGGAATGAACCAAGCCAAGACTTCATCAAACAGGGCACAAAGCTGCCAGAAGTTGGATTTAGCAGGGCCATATCCAAGTGCATCCAACCGACTACACCCTATCAAGTTTGACCAAGCCCACCTTGGCTTTGCTTGACCATACCACCTTGACCTTGTGTGATCATACCACCTTGAAAAACCTTGACCAAAATCCCTTGACCAACTTTGATCGAACACATCTTGGCCTTGTTTGATCAAGCCACCTTGACAAGCCTTCATCGAATGACTTGGCCGGACATGTCTTAACCAAACCCACTTTGGCCTTACCTAATTAAATCACCTGGACCAAACTCACCGAGGCTGGCCTAGCATGGACCAAAGTGGACCACCAAGGGGCCATGTGACCAGCCCAAGATTGGATCATGGGTTGGGCTCCAAAGACCCACCCATATCCAATTTGTGGAAGGCTCTAGGCCTTCCCCCTTGAAGCCTATAATAAAAGGGGCTTTTGGGGCCTTATTTCCAATATTCAAGGCATTGAAGGGATTGAAGGACATGTAGAGGGAGCTTAGGAGAGAGACTGAGAGCTGTAGCAAGAGAGAGAGGAAGAGAGAAAGAAAGAGAGAGAGAGAGAGAGGAAGGAGAAGAGAGAAGGAAGGAAGGATCAACCCCTTCCTATCCCATCCAAGGCCGGCGTCCATTGAAGCCCAATTGTAAGGTTAATCCTCCTCTTTACTTGCTTAAATCTCTTCTTATTCTCATTCAATTCAAAAAGGCTTGTATTAATGGAGCATTAGTATCTCCTCATGTTGTAATAGAGTAGTAATGCTGTCAATTTCATTCATTTACATCTACGCATTCTACATGTTTGATTTTAAGTTTCTTCTATCTCTCTATATGATATATCCTCTTATATCTTCTAATCCCCTCTATGCATAAGCTATAAACATATTTCAATTCAATTATCTTCAGTCATTTACTTTGAATTTGCTGTGATTAGTCTTTAATTTCGGATAAATGCATTCATGTATGTTTTAAACACAAAAATTATGTTTTCAGCATCCTACATATGTCTGATGTTGTATTTTTCATTTCTGAATCTCTGCTTCAAATAATCTGAAATTTTGTACACCGAATCCTCACAAACAATCACACTCTTAATAAAATTTTTAAGAATTTTAGGTTTGTGTAGCAATATAAATAAAATAGAGGAAGATCGGACAAATTCAGAGTCAAGTCTGTACAGTCTGTATTTCCAGCAACAGAGGTTGGATAATCTTTCCATAACTTTGTCTGCAGTGAGTTAAATTAGTTGAAACTAGTCTCATTAGAAATTAACATCTATATCTTTTTAAAAAGACTAAATTCATAAAAATCGAAGCTCTGTACACTGAAATACAGAAGTTTCTTTAGACCTATGTATTTCTATAACAGAACATTCTGAATGCCTGAGTAGAGGCATTTCTCAGGTTTAATTCTATAAAATCGCAGCGTACAAAAATAAAAAAAAATAGTTTTAGGATCTCCACATTCTACTCTACACATTGTAAAAGTTTCATGAATTTTGGAGATATCTAAGCTATTAAAAAAAAATCTGGAGACAAGCTCTGAAAACATAATCAGTTTCTGTTTTTCATAACTTTGAAAAGTTTTCATTCCCTAGACCAAATGTACGACTTTTTTTTATTCAAATTAGCTCTAAAGTGAATTTTGGAAACATACACCTTACTCAAATTAATCCTCAAAGCATCTAGGTTGATCCTTGAGCATCGGTTCAAGAAGGCCTAAGACGAAAAGATCCTGTTTCTCAATCGCTCCATGAAATCAGAAGTATAACTTTTGCTAATTTAAGTGAAACTAACTGGCATGCTTACTCAAGAACGAAGTAGATTGAAAAATTATTTGAAGCCTCTACATGGGCTTGAGAATAAAATTTTAACATCTACACACCGGCAGGCTCCTATATTGTATCACCATTTCCGACGCATAAAACAATGATTTTATTCTACAGCCTAGAAATTTGACGGAAAACATCCGGTTTCATGCTGCACATTAGGTGCCGACGAACTACCAATGACTCACCCAACCACTGGCCTCCACTCCCCTGCCATATTGTCTGCCGACAGCCATGTTGAATCAGGAAAAAATAAAAAGCTAGAGAACATTTTACCTAGGCCTTCCAAGTGAACTTTCATCATTTATCCTATTCTCCAGCTGCAAATCCATTATTGGGTTTGTCTTGAAGAGAAGTTTCAGGCTCTGTGAGCTCTCTTATAGGTGGCCCCGGCCCTCAGCTCTCTTATTATGATTCACCCAAAATATCATAATAAGTGGTCATAATAGTTCAGAGATAAGCACTGTACTTAATTTTTTCATTGTCTCTGGTTCATGCAACTCCTCTTTTGTGTCATTGTTGTGGTCGATCGTCTCTGACTATACTTTCGTTTCGTCGATGGATTAGTAATTTACTAAACTCTTCACAGGGAGTGTCTATTTCACATGGCAACGTGACTTGTGAGTTCTGGTTGGCCCACGCGAAAAAGAGGGCATCAAGTGTAGCCTACTACGATGAACACCGTTTTGTTGAGGGTAGATAAGTGTTAAAACTCGTGAAGTCGAAGCACATGATTGTCATAGTTGTCGCCTTGTTAAACCATTCTCAGATAGATGCTAAATGGGATTCTGGGCTTTAAAGTGTTCTTCAGATAGATGAGCTCATTATGTTCTTTCTACAAGACGGAAGCACCAAACTGTAAATCTTGTGAAATATTTTGCTCCGTGAATCGCGACCATATTAAAATGAGAACAGATCCTACACTTGATCTTAACCAGAAGGCCGAAAAAGGTATCAACTGCAACCATATGGTACAAACTACATGGAGAACTGTGATATATTTTGCTTACTTTAGCATGAACTTTTCCGGTTGTATCCATGTCCTCGCTCTGAGGTCGGTACGTTGCTGGTGGAGAGAGAGAGAGAGAGAGAGAGAGAGAGAGAGAGAGAGAGAGAGAGAGAGAGAGAGAGAGAGAGAGAGAGAGAGAGAACACCCCATACAACATGCCCTTAAGTTACATTGGCCTTGCGCAGGCAAACTAATAAAGGCTATTCACACTAAAGTGATGGAGTGATAGAGAATTACAATCAGTTGGAGCAAGATATTCGGATTTTGATCATATCCAAGCTGAATCACATCAATCAAGGCAATGCTGCCATTGAGGAGCGCCATTCAATTTACCAATTACAGTGGCTCACTCGCTCAAAAGTTCAAAACGAATTCATGTACTTTTTATAACGGAAAAACCTTGGATCAAGAAACAACAGATTAACAAACGAAAACCATTCTTAAACCTAAGCATGGAGAGAAAATACAACTTGAGAAACATTGTGAGAGGAAAGCACACTTCTAGAACGCATGCTAGGCATACAACAAGAGTAGTTTTTATAAACAACAAGCATTTTCTCATACTAGATGGAGTCGGCTACATATTTCTATAGAGTTTGATCCCTGTGTCATGCTACCGATCAGTTCAACCAAATCTAGATCATTCTTTATTATTTTATTTCGAAATTTATGATCTACCTCATGCCTTTCTACGTCTTCAAACCATCTTAAATGGTTTTTCCTGTCACTCCCAAATCCCAAATTGTCTCTGATAGTTAGGAGATAGAATTCGTTGGACGACATCAAAGGAAATTAGGATATTGCAGGCCAGGTTCTTGTTATGTATTGGAGTTCAGAGACAATGAACAGAAAGTACACACTGTCCATTAAAATAACTCGTGGAAGTTAGTGATACACAGTTTCAGTGACCTCCCACCAAATTGCCTAGGAAAACGTTTCTAAACAGGAAAACATTCATGTTGTCCAAGTTGTTTTGAACTATTAACCACAAAATAGTTGCAGACTCTTGATTACTTCTGTCATAAACCTTGTCCTTGGTGCAAAATATATTAAGTGTATACTACCCAAAGCATAAAATCAAAGTACAACTAGAAGAAACTACCATGACTAATGGATTAAAACGCATTCCAATCCATTCGTAGGATAAATAATGTAACTAGCTATTCAAAACGACTTGAATTACAGTGCAAGGAAATACATTCTCCTCACTGCTTTAATTTTGTATTTCCACTTAATAATTTTTTTTTCGGAAAATCCTGAAGACGAATTGAGATTATCACATTCCTGGTGGCTAGCAAGATCATATCATGGAAAAGTAGTGGGAATGACTCCTTCTACTAAAGATGCCCGTAGTAAAATACGGTAAGAAATTATGCGAACACAAAAGTACCTTTAGCGCCGCACAGTCTTTGGAAGCTCCACATCCTACTGATTGAAAGATGCTTATGAATGGACGGAATAAGTATCCAAGCATTCCCAGCATTTCACCAGTAATCTCTGCAAGAACACAATCCATCTTTAAAATGATGAAATCTCCCTGACAATAAGCTGGCCACCGACAATCTTCGACACAATCTTTAAAGCACTATGGCAATCCCCACATATGCACAGGTTGTTAATTATTGGAATCGGTGAACAAGCAGGGGCAGGGCTACTAATGAGATCATACGCAATAGCCAATCTCTCACTATGGTACATCAAGGCTTCCTCTTTGGATTCCTGGTCTACACCATGATGATTTGATCCTTTTGTGAAGGTTCTTTGCCGATGGTTTCAATGATGCAGTGGAATGGAGGAAGGGCTGAAATAGATACTCACACCACAAAAAGAGAAGAGAAGAAAGTAGATGGGTTTGATGGGTTTCACGGTTTCCCGTAGATGGATTATGAGAGAAGATACTCTTTGACTCTTTCTCTATGTGTATTTTTGTGTATATTTCTACTGTAATCACTATCATATTTATAAAGAGTCTTTCTTATTTTTCTGGCTCTATCTTCCCCATCTTTCCTTATTTGGGCTTTTCGTTATGAGCCGTTATATAAACATATATGTTTATGTAACATATTCATGAAAACAAGAAGATGACTTGTCTTCCGTTTTCATGAATTTACTGCCGAGAATGACCAAATTCGTCAGCGTTACATCTCACTTGGTCATTTGAGCCAAGGTTTATGATACACTCGTTTTATCTCTCACTTTTTATGGGTTTGTCTAAGTCGTACCGGCTATTATTGCAAATATAGTTGCAATTGATACCTGTTGTGTGGTTTTTCGTATACAATACATTGTTACCTACACAACAATCATCATCATGTAAATTAATACACTATAAACAAATCAAACGCATGTTTGTAACATGTTTTGAGAAAAAATCCTCAGTATGCCTTTTGTCAAGGGCTCTTCCAATATATCTATAGTTGGCATATATTATATTGATATTTCATTTCTTTTAACCATATCATGAACATAGTAGTGCTTAACTATTATATGCTTGCTTCTAAAGTTATCAACTCATGGTTTTCGAGAACAACCTAATTCCCTAATTGCGGCCACACAATGTCAATCACTTATCTAGGCATCTTGAAGGATTTACTGCTAGCATCATATCCTAGAACTCGGTCCCATTCAAAGAATAATCTCTTATTAAACTTGCAATCATGACACTTTAGGTTTACAAGGGATAGACACACAAATATTAAAAGTATCACATAATACGAAGTTTCATCATATTCTCTTAACAACTTGCCACTACCACATTGAACCTACTTCGTGGGATCTCCACTTAGTTAGGTTGGTTTACCAGTGCTAGTGAATAAATCATGAGTTTCAGTCTTATCCTTAACCTGAATTTCTCAACTAAGGTTATTAATAGACAATTAATCAAAGGATCAATATGTTGTCTTTGGATCCAATAAAATCTACAACCATGACCCCATCAGACACAAGAGACCTTAGAGACTTTAGTTGAATTGGATGTTTCTCCGTTGCTTTTGATAGTACTTGAAACTACTGATCTTAGCAATTATAATAATGTTATCACAATTCACTGAAATTATAGGAAGCAGTTCTTTTACCATAGGTAAACTGGACATAAGTCCCTTAAACCATTCAACTTTCAATTTGTTCTCATCAAAAGTACATAGTTTTGCCTCAAAGGTAGAACGGGCCAAAATAGTTTGTTTCTTGGATTTTTAGATGACAGTGCCATCACCCACAAGAAATACAAATCCAGTGACCCCATTACTCAAAGAATTCTTTGTTATCCAGCTAGTATCACTAAATCCTTCAAGAACAGAAGGGTTTTTACCATAATGTAGTCAAAGAAAAATTATTTCCTTCAGATAAAGAAGTACTCTGTTTAGAGTTTTTCAATAGGTTTATTCGAACAACTGGTATATCTACTCAACTTACACACAACAAATAGAATATCTCATAGTTTATAGTTGGTTAGATACATCAAACTATCGGTAATATAAGAGTATCGTAGTTGAGACACTTGAATACCTCTTTCATTCTTATATAAAGCCTTAGATGAATCATACGGGGTCTTAATGGGTCTACAGTTTGTATATCAAAATCTTTCTAAAACTTTCTCAACATAGTGAGACTAAAAGATTACTATATAATTAATAGACTATGTGATTTTAAATCCTAAAATCACATCAGTCACACCCATGTCCTTAATCTCAAACTTATTACATAAGAATGACTTAATCTCATTTATTATTCTCATATCAGAACCAAACAACAATATATCATCTACATATAAGCAGGGAATGATGAATGCATTATTGATCGACTTAGAGTAGACACACTTATTATAATCATTAAAACAAAGCCAAAAATGATATCACATAATCAAACTTTTCATATCATTGTTTAGGAGCTTGTTTCAAACCATAAAATGATTTAACAAGCTTACACACCTTAGATTAATTCTCGCAAGCAACAAATCCCTCTAATTGATGAGTATAAATTTTCTTATAGAGGTTACCATACAGGAAATTAGTCTTCACATCCATCTAATGGATTGTGAGGTCATATATGTATACTAATGCTATGAGTACTCGAATGGCAGTCATTCAAGAAACTGGGGAATAAGTATCGAAGTAATATCTTCCTTATGTTTGTGTGTATCCCTTGGCAACTAACTTGGCTTTGTAATTGTTGATTGTTTCGTCTGCATTCAGTTTCTTCGTAAAGATTCATTTGTAACCCATAGTAGAATAATTAGGAGGTAAATCCACTAATTCCCAAGTATCATTGGAGAAAATTGACTGAATTTCATTGTTGACAATTTCCTACAAAATTTTAACCTCTGGTGATGTCATAGCCTGCTGGAAGATCATAGGATCATCCTCGACATTGAAAGAAACAAAGTCACTTCCAAAGTCATTTGATATCTTGGGTTGTTTACTTCTCCTTAGTTCAGTTATTTCTTTAAAGTCATTTGATATGGAAACAATACAATCAGGATCACCCCCACATTTGTCATCCTTTTCAGAAGATCGAGAATGAACAAGTAATATGATCAAAATCTCTAAAAGATACACTTTGGGAAACTATAATCTTCATGACAGACACATTCTTAAAGAATGTAAAATCATTCTCTTTACATAGAAAAATACTCTGTCTAAAGTTTCTCAATGAGTTCTATTTGGACGAGTAGTGTATCTACTCAACTTACACATAACAAAATCAATATTTGATAATGTATAATTGATTAGATACATCAAATTACCGATAATTTAAGAATATCGTAGTTGAGACATAGGAATACCACTTTTATTGTTATACAAAGCCTTATATGAATCATTTGAGGTCTTAACCGGTCTACACTTTTTATATCGAAATAATAACTTTCTCAAAATAATGAGTCTAAGATATTACTATACCATCAGTAAAACTTATGATTTTAAGCTCTAAAATCATGTCAGCTACACTCATATCCTTTATTTCTAACTTATTATATAAGAACAACTTAGTATCATTTACTATTCTCATATCAGATCCAAACAATAATATATTATCTATATACATACAAAGAATAATGAATGCATTATTGACTGATTAACATTAGACACACTTATCATAATTATTAGAAACGAAACTAAAAGATGATATCACACAATCAAACTTTTCATGCCAATTTTTAGGAGCTTGTTTGAAACTATATAATGATTTAACAAGCTTACACACCTAGGCTCTTCTTACGAGCCATAAATCTCTATAGTTGATCCATATAAATTTCTTCATAATGGTCATCATGCAGTCTGATGGATTGTGAAGTCATATACAGATCCTAATGCTATAAGCACTCGGATGATCATAATCTAGAAAACAGAGGAATAAGTATCGAAGTAATCTGTTCATTCTTTTGGTGTATATCTCTTGTCAACTAACCTAGCCTTGTACTTATTGGTTGTTTCGTTTGCATTTCATTTCTTCTTGAAAATAAACTTTTAACCCACAATAGAAACAACACAATCAGGGTCACCCCATTTGTCATCCTTTCTAAGTAGTACGATTAAAATCTCTAAAAGACACACTTTGGGGAACTCGAGTCTATGAAAAACAACTTCTCAAAGAATCTAGTATTATGGAGCTCAACTACTGTGTTGACATCTATGCTAAAAACATCAGATCTAATGACTAAGAATTTATATGCATAACTTGTGTCTTCCCAGGTGACTCTTTTGTTAATGTCAGATAATTTTATGGAAGTAGATTCTTAATTGACTTTCCCTACACCTTGGACCAGTAGACTTTAATTCCATGTCTGTAAATACATACATATATACATACTTGTGTATGCATGTATGAGTAATATGCAAAGATCATGGCCGACTGACTTGTTTTGACTTTCATATTAACTAAGATCTGTTGCATTTGACAATGGATAGGACTTGCACCTTGGTCCTTACTTTTCATTGTTTCTCTGTGTGCTTTCTTTTGAACTTTTTACTTTTGCTGCAAACAAACTACTTTGTTCACTCCAAGGCAATTGGAAATTTAGGAAGAATCTGAACTTGTGTAACCACATTAGGGGATGGAAGTTCTTTCTTCTGTGGAACACTTGGAAATTATTTCTCTTTGTTTGATGAGGTATTGAGAAGAATGATTCTCTTTGCTCACACACTAGAGTCCTGCTAAATCTTTTGTTGGTCCTTAAAACACTCGTCTGAACAACTTTCAGTCTTATATTTTAATTTATATGCAGATTGTGTTCCTAAGTTTTCGACAGGTTTCATGCACAATTATGTCATTCTTTTGCCTGTATAGGTCAGGTTCCTCATATTTTGTGCCAACATGTAGTTTTGCCATTTGGTTCTGAGTTCTCTATGTGAAGAAGAGAAATTCAGCCAAGCTTATCAAAATAAGCATGAATGCTCTCTAATAGGTAAATGATGCAGTGAAGCGGAGCCTTGCTCCTCACTGAATCATATACTTGCAGTCTACTAGTGTGATTTATTTGCCTTGGTAATAATGACCTATCACGTTTTCATTCTATCAGACCTCCCTCTCAATGCCCAGTTATTCTTTCATATCCGTCATAAATTCGAGGAGGAAAACCCCAGATAACTTGCATTGATCTTCAATGGCAAGTCCGACATTTTATAGGATTCTTCTAAAAGATGATGACACAAATGTCTATTATGATCGGTTCATTAACATTAACTTAACATCATTCCTTAATGCCTCAGATTGACTGGAGTTGCCGGGATCCTTGGTTCTCATCATCGTGGTTGCCCCGAGCTTGTTTGCAGACACCATAAGAGACGATGTGGTTGTTGTGGTGATATGCCTTATAATCGGCGCATACCTTTTGCAAGAGCATATTAGGGCAAGCGGTGGATTGAGGAACTCATGCACTCAGAGGCATGGGATCTCAAACACTCTAGGCATCATAGTTTTGCTGGTTTATCCCCTTTGGCGCTTGGTGGTGCTTTACGTATGAGTTTTGGTCTTGCAATTTTTCATTTATGGTGAATCATGTTGTTGAACTTCCATCCTGTATTATGAATTCTTCGTACTCGTTATGTTGATATTAGCTCCTTTGAAGAAGATCCTGTTGATCTTTGCTATCAAAGGTCATTCTTACATGCATAGTAATGGTGATAATCTCAGTAATCAAGCTTGTTATCTGCTGTGACCTGATGATCTCTCTCTCTCTCTCTGTATATATATATATATATATATATATATATATATATATATATATATATAGAGAGAGAGAGAGAGAGAGAGAGAGAGAGAGAGAGAGAGAGAGAGAGAGATAATCTTATGTGCATAATTTCAAAAGGTGTTAATCATGCTTAATCTTCTATTTTTTTTTATGTTTCCACCGTTTCAACCACCAAAACCACCAACTATCTTTGGTCAAATCTATATATGATATATATGAATAAAAATAAAGTAGCAATGAAACACGGGATGGAAGATGGCTGAGAGAACGATGTCAAATAGTGGATTATGTAAGGCTATGCACCCGTAAAAATTATTGATATAAGACTACATTCATATATACATATGTATATATATAAGCTTTTCATGTAAATATTCAATTTCATGTGCGAGTTTCCAAATAAACCTTTCGATGTCAATAATAAACATATTACCATTTTGTTAATCAACTAGTCAGCCTAACATGATTTTCTTTACTTTGTTATATAAAGTCGGTCACACATACCTTAACAACCCCAGCTGAGTTGGTGGAAACGACTTGTTTGTACCTTGTTCATCTACCTCGGATCAGCCAAGCAAACTCCGAGGACAAGCCTAGATCGTTGGCACCAACAGACTTTTTGGGTTCTACCACCCTCCACACCGTAGCTCGATCTAAACCAAACTCGAACCACGAACTACGGGTAGCTCGTCTAATTTACAACTCTGGACTTATTTCTTATTTTTGGTACAATGGGAGGATGAAGCACAAGGTATTGAGCTCATGATATCTAATTTGTGAGCCGACTCCTAGCCCAAGGTATATGCAACTCTACTCTTTCTCTCTCTTTTTCTTAGGCCAAAGTCAGGTATGCAAATCTGGGGAATCAAACTCACACCATGTGTCTTGTGGAGTTGAAACCTGCCAAATGGGTTAACACCCTGAGTGCAACTCTTGTATTGTTTTAGGACTTCAGACTCAACCATCTTATCGTGTCCATGTGACGAGTCCTCAGTGATCTTCATCTTTACAACGTGAAAAGGGTATCTTGGTCCTTTGCGCAAGGTAAACCCTAGAGCCTGCATTATAAAGCATCGCCTTGTTACTTGCCTGGTCTGATGAAGGCTGGGGGTTAGGCTTGGATACAACGACGCGTGCTGTTTGAGTCTTCGAGTTATGCAAAACCAGGGCTTTGCTCTCTCCAAGATGAGCAAGGAAGAAGACGAGTCTGAAACTCCATTATCAATCTTAGTGATGCTCATCGAGGCATTTGTCTGAGAGAGAGACGAACCCCACCGTGATGTTTATATCTTTATTTTTTGAAATCCGATTACTTTCTTCTGCTGATCTGTTTAATGCGGCTTTTTATTTTTATTCTTTCCAGCGTTGATCCAATCATGCCAGACGATGCTTTCGTTCTTAATGGGTTGCTTATATGGAACCAAATTATTAGGTTTATTTTCTCCAGCTTTCTTTTTATTTCTTGTGGTTGAATGTTTCTCTCTCTCTCTCTCTCAGTCCCGAAAGGGCGTTGATCCGCTCATGGGTATGGATGCAAATGCTTTCTTCTTAGGGGGTTGCTTATATTGTACCAACTTATTAGGTTTCTTTATCCAAATTCCTTTTTATTTTATTGTGATTGAATATCTCCCACTCCTCTCTCTCTTATTTGTGGGGCTTGCTTGTGTCAGAAGCAGCGATGATGAGAATTCTCTCTCTTTAATGTGCATCATGATGCAGGAAAAGTTAATATCTTTCAAGCACTTTTGAGCTGCATTCTATGTGATGACAACCTCCAAACTTGCGAGTTTTGTTGTTTATCTTCTTTATTTGAAAATGTTTTCAGGAAAATTATAAACTTGTATTTTGTTTAGGTTAATCATTTATACTTTATTTGCTTTGTTCCTTTTTATTTGTTCCATTTGATCAATTAGCAACATTCCAATTTAAATTTATCTTTTCACAGTTTTGGTCTTTCATAGAGAAAGATGCGTTTATTTTTGTATTCTAGATTGATGATTCATTCCATAAGAACGGTTGAAATGTTTGATGTTTATCCCAGTTTCCCGAGGTTGATTCTCTTCCTCTACCTTCCAAAAGAGAAGAAGATAAGTCTTTTGGTGGATCCAATCGAATTCGCAAGGAAGAGGCGCTTCTAAGTTTTTGTTTTTTGTTTTTCAATGTATTACTTAAAATCCCTCATTTGAAGCTGTTTGGTTACAGGATGCATCTGGCTTCGGCCTCTCAATTGTCTCACCTGGCATTTTCAATTACCAGCTGAAGATCATTAAATATGCATGAGTTCTAGTCGCTAGTGGCACATAAAAAGGTTGAAGATAGGGAAACATAAATATGCATGATCATTAAATATTTTTAACCTTTCTGGATGAGATAATCAAAAAGGTCCAGGCTCCTTTACACTAAAGCAAAACATTGATCCCTAGAAACCTACTTCCAAATTGCTAATACAAATTGGAAAGTGAGAGTCGTCCATCTTTCTAAGCAAATGAACAAACACAAAAGGCGTGAAACCAAATGTACAACCTTCGGCAAAGGCTTTCTCAAGATGAGCTTTGAGGAGGCTTAGAAAACGTTCTCCTAAAGTTCTTGGTCAATGAGAACGCTTGTCATATTGAAACCGTGACTTTATATCGATTGCTCCCATGTGACCATGAAATTTAGGTGCGCAATCGAGCTCACGCGTTTGGCTTCAGGCCATTTAGTTCGGTCTTTGGAGGGGCTTTTTACAGGAGAAATCGGTGAATCTAAGTGTAAATGTTGAAAGAAATCCTGGCACTTTTGTTGTAAGAGATTGCCAAATTAGACTACTGCACAGAGTCAACCCTTTCTTATAATGTATCGATAAGTCGAATTTTCAACCGGTGTTTCTAGAATCCTATTTCGAAACAATGTTTTCTTTTTCATATCAGAATAACATTCAACATTTGTGGAGGAATGTTGAGAAATAACTTTCTTTGGAATGAAAGCAAACAATAATTTCTACCGATCGCTCTTTTAATAATAGGATTAGTATGCAACTCTCTTAAAGGCATGTTAGATATAAATGATCCTGATGATCCTTACATAATACGATGAACTCTTTATTTTTCTTGCATAAGTACGGTCAGGTCCTTGGCAAAATCGAAACACTAAGATAACTACGGTGTTATACTTTCTTTTGCACGCTTAAAAGAGAGCCTATGAAAAGGTTTCGGGGAAACATATTTTGTAAAAAAAGCTGACAGGATGAGAAAATTTTCAATTCAAGTCCAGATATCCATATTGGTGAAGGGTACCAATTTATAATAGTTTCTTAATCAATGACAGCTAGCTTGAGACATGACTATTCTATCACATAATTAGTCTCAAATATTTTATTTGAAATTATCAATAAGCACTTCTTTTCAATTAAATGGCATCATGAAAAACCATAAAAATTTGCAACTCGATCACTATTTATTTAAGAGCAACTTAAATGCTCTTTATTTATTTACAGTTAGTATGCCAATTTTAACACCTCAAAAAGAGCATTACATGGAGACTTTAACGACTCAACTTCAAAGACTAGGAGTCTATACTCATTAGGCCTTCTCCCAGGAATTCCAACTTTCATCGGAAAATACTTGGTTTTGAAAATATCTCTAACAATGGTAATGTCAAACCATAACACGAAACCAGCGAAACTATAACAAGAGGCGGCGGCTGGTTCAGTTCCGCATGTCTCGGGTAAACCAAAGTCGTCCGCTGCCATGTCTAGTCTTGAGTACGATTCGTTGCAAAGATGAGATTTTTACTGGTGTGTCATCCTTATTACTGTGTTTAGTAAGCAAATAGTCCGTCAGAGAAAATCAGAGAACCTGTACTCATGAGGGATGAAAATTTGTAAGGAAGAAGCATTCGTTACATTTCAAAGGAAGGCAATCTACTGTAGCTGCGCATACCAGATACCATGGATTTTGACATCCTTGGGAGCCTTGGCTCCCAGATCCGTATCGGATGGCTGAAGGCTCTCGAACACGCCGATGAGCTCGCCGGACTCCGGCTTGCTCTTGGTCACATTCAGCGTGATCTTACCGGTCAACGAAGGCGTGCCCTTGATGTTCTCCTTCACCAATTCCTCTTCATCTCCCCTTCCTCCGGCCGGGAGTGCCACGGCGTTATCATATCCAGCAGATCCACCACGGCCCTTTGGGTCCAAGAAGGATGACCCGCGGTAGGAGGGGACAAGGAACTCGCCGGAGAAGCCGTCGGGCTTGCCGGAAGCGATTAGCTGCTTGATGGTGAAGAGGAATGGCACGCGCTCGCCACCAGGGAGCTGGACCGTGACGGCTGCATAGTCAATGCCGTCCTTCTCCTCGAACTTGACGGAGCCAACGGGGCCGACCTCGAAGGGACCCTCGATCTCGTCCAGGGTGTAGGTGAGTCGGGTCATGAGCTTAGTCTTTTGGAATTCTGGGTGTGCATTCTTGCTTACAACCTCAGACTTAACACTGAAGGAGGTGGGTTCAAGGCACAGCTTCTTCATGCTATACTTTCCTGCCTTGAAGGCAAAGGAGTCGACGCCGCCGTCGATCGTCAGGCATTGGTTCGCCGTCCCCGTCCCCTTCACCTCTGTGTAAGTCTTGCTCTGGATCTCATCGAATGTCAGCCTCTTCGGCGCTTGCTCCCTAAAATCCAAGCAACCAACCAAAGTCTTACAAACTAGCACTAGCGGGAACAAGGCTTATTTCGACGAGACGATTTCAAGGGTGCTCGAGTTGGTAAGGCTAATACGACAACCTCCCAAAGTTAAACTCTTTATAGTTTGAGTGAAGAATATAAAGCGGGAAATAAGAAGGCTTGATGAAGAGGAAGGCGAAGGCCTACACACCGCGACGACCAAGGCAGAAGTGGCGAAGGCAAAGCCGGCGATCTTGGTGGCATCGCCGCATCTTGTGAGCAAAATCTTTGAGGTCATCCTTAATTGAGCGAGTGAGCCTAGTCGAAGCTGTCTCGCAGCCGAAGGCCTTAGAGACGGGAGATCTGAGGTGAACACAGCCCGGCCGAGTCGAGACCGAGAGCTTGGTGGGGATGAGCGTGGCTGCACCTTGAAGGGAAGCGGCCATTGTTCTCTTCTTGTTCTACTACCCAGTGCTGATCTTCACCAAGCTCTGATCTCTTAAGAAGAGATGATTTCATGAATAGGGTGTCTATAGATGGATAAGGGGTTGGATAAGACGGCATCCTATTGGTTAAGCTTCGTCGTGAAGATCATCTCTTGCCACGTGGACTACGTGGAGTGTCTAGATGTGCGGGAGGTGTCATATGGAAATCTTTTCTCTGATCAAAAGGACCATCTCGTCGTTTTGACTTTGAGGATCACGGTCAGTGGTCCAGCAGTTATTGACCGTCATAAATTAGAAGCTAAATGAAAAACTTCAAATTTGCTTCCCAAGGAGCCTACGGTGGCCTTTTCTTTTTGAGATTCCAACTTGACCGAGATGCTTCTACTCAGCACACCAATCTCTAGTTCAGGAGTACTTGTTATTAGATTTAATGTTAATTAAGGTTGGATTATTTAAATTTATATGTATTAATAATATTTAATTCATGTTTCGTATCTCTAAATATTCAATTGATGTATATATGAAAGTCCTAAAACATAAAAAGTCATATGTGTCTATACAAAGACTAAGAAAAGACAAAGTTTAGTCACATGTCCTTTAATATAGTTGGTAGCTCATGAACATTAATTCAAAGAGCTTGAGGATTCGTGCATAGAGCTCAACCAAATTGTTAGATCTAATATTAACTAAGGTTAGTTTAATTAAACTCATGTGCATTAATAACATTTAATTCATTTTAGTATCTCTAAATATTTAATTGATGCATCATTGATATATATGAAAATCTTAAAACGTAAAAAGTCACATGTGAGGGACTTGTCAAGACGAAGTTCAGTCCCATATTGAAGAATGAGATAACCCCATATGTCGTTTAATATAGTTGGTATCTTAAGAATCTTAGTTCAAAGAGTTTGGGGAGGACATGTTATACTACACACATGTGTCAGGCCAGACTTGGGTTTGGGTTTGAGAATTATCTATGATCTAACTTTTTACATGAAAAACTTTTGATCTGACGATCAAAAGTGTTTATGCATAAACGATTATGGGATGGTTAAATACATCATTTGGATTGGATCCGTGATCTATCACGCAACTTATAAATAAGGAATTAGGGCTCTCTAATCCGGACTTATTCGATAAGACACTCTCTCCTCCTTCTCTACACTTAGCATCTCCCTCTACTCGTGGTGATTGCTCCCTTCCATCTTTCATCTCCGACCAAAGGCGACTAAGGCGTGAATGAGATCGACTCGAAGCAAGGTATGTTGCTTTAAGTTGTGTGTGATTTTATCTTGGGAGAAAAACACAGGTACTTATACGTACTTTGTAGCAGGCTACTGATTTTTCTAAGGTAAGTCAGTAAGGGTGAATCATACAAATAAGTTTTTTTTTTTTTTGATTTATGCTTGCTTGTATTTTTTATATGATTTGTTTATAGCTTACTTTGGATCTACGACTATTGTTGGTTGGGGTATATTTATAATTTTGTATATTGGTTTAGTTGCATATTGAAGAATAAGACAAACACACATGTTTTTTGTATAGTTGGTAGCTCATGAACCTTAGTTCAAAAAGCTTAGAGAAGACATGTTACAACACATATGCACATGCCGGGCCAGAAAAGGTATGGAATAGGTTTGAATTTGAGAATTATTTTTAGTCTTTGGTCTATCTTTTTCCATGAAAACTTTTGATCTAAGAGTCAAAATTATTTACACGAGAATAATTATTTATAGGTTGTGTGATGGATCACGTATTACAGATCTGATTTAAACGACACATCTCTTCATCCCATAAACATTTTTGTGTAAACACTTTTGATCATTAGATCAAAAGTTTCTTCGTTCAAAAAAATAGACTGAAGAGAATTCCCAAACCCAAGCCCGGTCCAATATAGTGCATGCATATGTGGTCTAACATTTCATCTTCAAGTTCTTTAAACTAAGATTCATGAGCTATCAACTATATAAAAGAACATGTGAGTTTGTTACATTTTCAATATGAGATTAAACTTTGCATTCTCTTAGTCTTCACATGTAAAAGTCCTTCACGTATTACTTTTTATGCTTTTAGAACTTTCATATATATATATATATATATATATATATATATATATATATATATATATATATATATATGAATGATGCATCAATTGAATACCTAGGGATACTAAACATGAATTAAATATAATTGATGTACATTGTTTTAATTAACTCAACCTTAATTAACATTAAATCCAACAATCCCATAAAGTTTTGAAATGTAAAGTGTCCTACCAGATCAGTCATCATATTATGCTTTCAGTAATGATACCTTTTAGTTTGAACCATTACTTGAGTTATTCAATGTTACTCTTATAAGAACTAGATGAACATACATTTTGAACCTGAACTTTGTGTAAAGGTATCTATTGGTAACAATATAATAAAAAATTATGTCATAATCTTTAGGGGTGATGCATTAAAGGTTATACATTCATATCATGTATCATGATTGATTTAAGGAAACAACCCAATTCTTCTATTGCGGCCTCACAAAATCAATCACTTAGTTGGGTATTTTCAAGAATATACTGCTAGCCTCTTGTCGTATGCTTCAATCTCATTAAGAAAATAATCTCTTGCTAATCTTACAATCATGATACTTTAGGTTTACAAGAGACAGACATATAAGTACTAAAAGTATCACATAATACAAAGTGTCATCCTATTCACCCAATAACTTTTACTATCACATTGAGTCTATTTCGTGTGATCTCTATTCATTGAGGTTGGGTTGTCACTGTTTGTTAATAACTCATAAATTTTAGTCTTATCCTCAATCTAGATTTCTCGAGTACAATTATTGGTAAAACTTTAGCAAAGGATAGGCTTTATAGACTAAAGTTATTGGTAAACCTTTAGTCAAATGATAGGTTGTATTATCTTTGGATCCAACAAAATCAACACTCATAACCCTATTAGACACAAAAGTCCTTAAAAGCTTTAGTCTGACTTAATGTATTGAAATTATAAAAAATGACTTCTTTATCATGAGTAAACTGGACATACGTTTTTTAAGCCATTCAACTTCTAATTCAATCTTATTTAAAGCATATAGTTCTGACTCAAAGGTAAAATCATCCAAAATAGTTTGTTTCTTGAATTTGTAGATAATAGTGCCACTATCTATAAGAAACACATATCTAGTGACTATATTACTCTTAGCGTTCTTTGCTATCCAACTTGCATCACTAAATCCTTTAAGAACATAAGAATGTTTACCATAATGCAGTCAAAGAGAAATTATTCTCTTTATATAGCAAAATACTTTGTCTAGAGCTTCGCAATGGGTTCTATCTAAACAACTAATATATCTACTCAGCTTACACATAACAAAAATGATATCTGGTTCTATATAATTGGTTAGATACATCAAACTATTGATAATCTAAGAATATCGAAATACCAATTTCATTGTTATACAAAGTCTTATATGAATCATATGAGGTCTTAATTAGTCTATAGTTTGTATATCCAAATATCTATAAAACTTTTTCAAAATAATGAGACTGAGAGATTAATATACCATCAATGAACCTTATGATTTTAAGCCCTAAAATCATGCCAGCTACACTCATAACCGTCATCTCTACTTACTATATAAGAATAACTTAGTCTCATTTACTATTCTCATATTAGATATAAACAATAATATATTATCTACATACATACAAAGAACGATGAATGCATTATTGACTAACTTACAATATAAACATCTATCATAATCATTAGAAACAAATCAAAAGATGATATCATATAATCAAAATTTTTTATGTCATTGTTTAGGAGGTTGTCGCATACCATAAATGATCTAACAAGCTTATATACCTTAAACTCATTCTCACGAGCCACAAATCTCTATACTTGATCCATATAAATTTTCTCTTGACGGTCATCATGCACGAAAATAATCTTTACATCTATTTGATGAATTGCAAAGTCATATATGGATCTAAGTGCTATAAGCACTCAGATAATGATCATCTAGGAAACTGGTGAATAAGTATGGAAGTAATCTATTAATTCTTCTTGTGTATATCTCTTGACAACTAACCTACCCTTGTACTTATTGATTGTTCTGTTTGCATTTAGTTTCTTTTTAAAATCAACTTTCAACCCACAATAGAACAAGTAGGAGTCAAATTCATCAATTCTCATGTACCATTAGAGAGAATTGACTAGATTTCATCGTTAATAACTTCCTTTCAAAGCTTAAGGTGATAGGGTCATCATTGATATTGAAAGTAACAAAGTCACTTTCAAAATCTTTTGATATTCTAGATCATTTACTTCTCCTATGTGCGATCATTTTCTTAAAGTCATCTAACATGGAAATAGAACAATCAATATCACCCCCACATTTGTTATAATTTTCACATGATCGGGAATGAAACTAATAGTAGGGTCAGGATCTACAAAAAATACACTTTAGGGAACTCAAGTCTTCATGAAAAATACATTTTGAAAGAATGTAGCATCATGAAGCTTTAACTATTGTGTTAACATCTATACTAGATACTTCAGATACAATGACCATGAATTCATATGCATAACTCATTTTTACATAACCTAGAAATATAACATCTACTGTTTTAGGTTCAATTTTTTTCTCTTGTGTTCAGGGATGAGTACTTTCGCAAGACACCTTACTTTAAAATATTTGAGCCTGGTTTTTTACCCTTTTAAAGCTCAAACGGACTATTTTTTATGCTTATGGGAAACTATTTAGAATATGATATGCTGTAGTGAAAGCTTTCACTCATATGTAGGTAGGTAACCTAGAACTTTGATGTAAAATATTAACTATATCACATAGAGTTCTATTCTTTCGTTCAACTATCTCATTAGACTGAGGAGAATACAAACAATATTCTTGAAAAAGGTTTGAGGTATACTCTTTACCCCTATTCGACCTTAATTATTTAAGTAGATCGCTATTGCTATTTTGAGCTTGTGTCTCATTTCTAAATATTTGAAACTTTTTCAAAGCTTCATCTTTACTTTTAAGCAAGTAAATATAATAATATCTACTCTAATCATCAATAAATATGATAAAATATCTTTTGTTATCTCTAGTAGTTATTCTATTATATTCACAAATATAAGTGTGTACCAAATCAAAATTTTGGATTTCCTCTCAACCGTATGAAAAGATTTCCTAGATTGCTTCCCTGGTACACATATATTACATTTATGTTTTCAATCTATTATAGTCTTAGAGATAAGATTTAAATTCATCATTCTTTTCATGAAGTCAAAGTTTACGTGACCCAACCTAGTATGCCATATGTTAGATGATTCAATATTGTGTATAGAAGAAAAAAAGAAAAAAAGTAAAAGTTTTATTAACATTAAAATTCATACAAGAATCAATAATTGGTTCTACATGAATTTTACACAAACCTTCTAGATCATACAAATAGTCATTCTCAATGAAACACCCTATACTAAGTCATATAATTACAACTTTATTATATTTGTAATTTAACCTTAACAAACCCCTAACTAAAATAGCACCATTGAGGATATTCTGGCGAATCGCTAGAATGTACCTAATTCTTTATAGAGTAAGAATCATTCTTGTAGGAAACTTCAAGTCCATAGTTCCTTCGCCCTTGACTTTAGCATCGAATGATCCCCTAAGATCACAGTTTTGGTACATATAGCGTGGTAAGACACAATCAAAGGCCGATTAGCACAAACATACACATGTGTCCCATTGTCTTCAATCTAGTATTGTGACTCGTAAACAAAAAGGATATACGATTTAAAAGATAGATACCCATCATTAGTAGGCATAGTGGTCACCATATTGACCAAAACTCCTTTAACTGTCCTAGGTTTCTTTGACTTTTTTTGAGGGACAATCCCTCGTCTAATGTCCAACTTAACTACAAAGCTAACACAACTTGTTCTTGGATTTCTTTTGGACATTGACTTTTGGTTTATGCTTTGCTTGTTTTTTCTTAGGATCACTAGATTATTTTTTTCTGATCATCAGGTTTATCCTAAGGGTGTTGTATACCGACATAACGGGTTTCTAACTTCTATGCTCTTCCACTATTGTTATATCTACCATGAGGTCATTAAGGGTTATCTTACCCTTCTTACGCTTGAGATCTAGGTTGAAACTCTCTTAAGACTTAGAAAATTTCTCAATAATAGATATAATAATAAACTTGTCAAGAATATCCATCTCGACTTCTTTCAAACCATGGTATAAAAATTGGAACTCGTGAGCCTGTTCGGTCACGAATTTCTTCTCTACCATTTGATACTTAAACAACTTGGGCATACAATACTTTTCAAGACCGAGGTCTTCAATATTATATTTTCATTCTAAAGCAGCCCATAAATCTTTAAGCGTTGTGAAAGGAGAAAAACTATAAATGTCGAATAAAACATTTGACAGTGCCAATAATATACAACAACAACACAGGGTGTCCTTTTCCTTGCACTCGATAATTTTATCTAAACTTCTAGGGTATCGTCGGCTTAGGGACAATACAACTTGATATACAAATACAATCCTAATATAGTTAACTAATTTTTATACGTTGTTACCAATGTTTGAAATAAGGACTATAAAACTCTTTCGGCATCAAGGTCAAGTTGACAGAGGGTAGCATACGAAGCACTAATTTCTCTACGGTAAGTCTGCAAGAGCGACTCACATAGATAAGTTTCTTTTCTAATTCTTGTTTGCTTGTGTTTTTCGTATGGTTTGTTTATGACTAATTTTGGATGTGTGACGGTTGTTGATTGGGGTATTTATAATTATTCCATATTGGTTTCTTATGCATGTATTTTTACGGTTTTTTCATGCAGCTGGGTGGTTCATGGGGATAAAAATCTGACCCAGTTGGGCATTTCAACTCTTTTGATCCATGATTTCATCATGTCTGTTGCCTTATCAAGAAGGGTCGAGAGGTCGATCAAGAGAAACTAGTATGTAGAGTTGAGACAATTCTGACTGAATGTGCTCCATAGGAAAATCACTGCAGTAAGCAACCACTTTATTGGGTTCATGAGGCCTGTATCACAATAGATGATACATGCTTAGTGTAACTTTCAGATATAAGAGGATGATGCCTTGAAGTGGGAAGCTAAATCAGAGTTTCTATCGTATAATGCTTGGGAGGTTATTCGCTCCAAGAGTAGTCGGCAACATCATGCCAACAGGATCTGGTGCCAACACCATTGCAGCGTGCAGCAATTGAACTTAGTACAGTCAGCTTCTCACATTCGGTAACCTTCCACAGTTCGGCTTCGGCTCGGGGGCATTTGTAATGTTCCTGGGAGCAGGAAACTGCATTGCATCTCTTTCGAAAATGCTATATTACCAAAGAAATTCGGAAAGAAATCACGTATCTGTTTGATAATTTATGGAGAGAATCAAAACCTGGACAGAGCGCTTAAAGTTTGGATTAGAAGAGAACCAAGCCTTTGGATTGTTGTTGTGTATTTAGCTCCTGTTGCTGCTGCCACTGCTATTTTTTGATCTATCCTACTGGTCAGGAAGCTTCTCTGATGGTATTCCTCTAGGAATATCTGGTACTTTCAACTGAATAATTGGATTCCAAGCTGAACACAACATCCTATGCATCCATTCACATGTTAGGGCAATTTTGTGTATTCAGTGCTCTCTATTCAGTGCTATGCATGGTTCCTTGGTAATCCTCTAAGTTTGATCAGGGAAACTACTGCATAGAGAATTGTATCTTCCTCAAACAGAGTTCAAGGCCAACCCTTACCATAACCATGTTAGTGAACAAAAGAAGTCGGTCGTCTCAAGTACGCCTAACCAAAAGTTCCCGTATCTACTCCAATGATACTATTATTCCATACCATTATGGACGAAGACCAAAGCAAGATATGAACTTCTTCAACCATGACAAAGAATCTATATACTTTCAGTTGGTCTTTTCACCTAGATGGCTTTGGTCCTCAATTTTCAATGTAAACCCTACTCTATGGTGCTATAATGTTACACTTGGACGAGGCTATAATGTTGTGAACCCCTCTAGGCATTTCTTCAAGGAACTCTTTGACACGGAGGGGTGAATCTTCCTAAGTTTTTAAGCACCAGGTTTCATGCTAGGATCTAGTATAAGGCGACGATCACTTTAGACAACAAGATGGCAGTAAAGGCATGGGCTGTCACATTTCAACTGGTTATTTGACAACTCTAGGATCAAAGATCTGGTAGTGCATAATAGCAAATGAGATCGGGAAAGTAAATGCAGAAGGACATTAGCTTTTCTGTCAAGGAGCATATACAACGCCAGCTGACCATGTAAAGGTGTCTTCATCTTTTGTTGGATACCAGTCTGTAAGTCCATCCAAGGAGAGCACGGGTGGGAGAAAGGTTTTGGTGGGTGCAAACTCAATTGGACTCCGAAGGAGAGGCTTGCTCTCCCGCACCAACTAGTGCCGTTGGGATCAATAGGTTATTCTCTTTGTTGGAAGGATCAGACACCCGATGTGTTGTCTCCGTTGTAACCGGTAGAATCCTGCCAAGCCCCAATCTTGGCTAAAAAGGAAAAACTCTACTTAGTATGGCAGAAAGGCTTCGTTTTGATTTTGAATTTGGTTGTGGAACTTGTTTAGTTTAGATCAATTAAAAAACAACCGCATCCTAACAACGCTGGAGTAGCACTATTATTCTAAAGTTTGCCTGGCAAGCGGGTTAAAATTTGACAGAAATTCATCAAAACAAGATTATTAAATCACGAAAAGTTTGCACTGAATTGTTCAGCACCAGAATCCATCATGAAGAGAATCATGAACATAAACTCAAGTAGCAACCCCAACACACGCTCACGCTCACTCACAGGAGAGAGAGAGAGAGAGAGAGAGAGAGAGAGAGAGAGAGAGAGAGAGAGATGACAAGATGTAAAGTACAGAGCACTAGAACAAGAAAGAGTTTTGCTCCCGTTTGAAGATGATTTTCCTAGTAATTCAGTGGCCGGCGGAAAAACATTATATGGGGCTCCAGGTGGTAAATCGCATGGCGCATCCAACCTCTAGACTGTTGCACACCGATTCCCCTCCATTTGCTCAACTCCAACATGAATTAAAAAGATTCCCCAATATTAGAAGCTATTATCTCTATCTTATGTCATATTAGCATTTAATGTTAAAAATGGCAAATCAGATTTCACTAATTGCTTTCAACAATTTGATCGTTTTTCTGGGCTCTTTAAGATTGTTCTCCACCTAATTTTGCGCACCTTTTTGTTGGACCACCATCTGACTACCTCTTCAAGTTCCAATTCATACAGTTTGCTGAGCCCGGAACCCATCAATTTTTCAAGTCTAGATTTTTTGCGATGCTTTTTTTTGGCTAGTCTTATGGCGAGGGTTTCTTTTAAATGACTACTGGCTGGACCATCACTACATTCTATCATGTAATCATGACCATGATTAGGTGCAACTCTCTTCTTTCTTGTCTTACATTTTTGTTGGCATAAATGCTAATATGATACAAGATAGAATGCAGTTTCCACTAGGAATCCATGTAGCGTACACGCATAGCGTGGAGGTGGGTTCGGTTCTACTTGGTTAGACTCATTGAATCTCCACCACACATCTCTTCGCATCTGCCTTTCTAAAATGCATCTGGGCTTCACTTTCACAAATACCAACTAAGATGGACAGGTAAGATGGATGATGAGGATTGAATTAATTTAATGCAGGATGGATTGTATGCAATAAGTACCCCCATTGGCTTTCGGCTCTCTAAACAAGTTGAGCAATGCCGATACAACAAGAAAGGAAGAATAAAAGAGAAAGGCACAAGTAATGGAAAATGGTAAACCCTGTAGATTCATTGGCTGCCAGCGACATTCTAAAATGTGAAGTTATTCCGCAAACTCGCTTTCACCTACTTTAGGAACCAAAGAATAACCAAATATTCTAACTAAAGTTCTATCTACAATTGGTTTTACTCATCATCTTTCCAAAAAGCTATTGTCTACAGAGTCGTTTCGTAAGTGTATGGTTCTAACTAAGGCTGGTATAAGAACCGAGCCACTAGTAGCTAGCTTGGCTCGGTTCGGCACGCCTCTGGTTCCATTCGGTTTGTTAAATAATATGAGCACGGAATGAGATTGCTCGGTTTGTTTGCCTCATTTAACATCCCTACTGTCATATATATCTCTCTATCAAAGTAGTCAAGAAGCATGTTTGGCATAAAGAAAGATGATCATGCGGTAGCAGAATTATAGGGTCCTAACGAAGTAGGATGATCAGCGTTTTTTTATGGCAAATTACACAAATGTTTTGTTGGGTTCACACCCATTTCAATTGAAGTTGACAAGAGCCAGGCTTCTTCTCTACTTATAGAAAAGGACCATGCATGCTTTTCTATGAATAAGAGCAGAAAATAAAGGTCTTTACCTATAAATTGAGCATTTATTTTAAACTTCACGAACATCATTAACAGCAATATCCTTTTAGCTTTATGCAATTTGGTTAACAATCCACTACAACCAGTATTCTAAATAAATATCCGTCTATATGTGGCATCTCTATCAACACATGCAACCAGGGGATGAGATTGTCTAGTGAGAAACTCACTCTTTCTTTAGCTTCAATTCATGTCTAGGAATATAATCTAACAAAGGATTAGAATATTTTGTCTTTGCTTTTAGTGCCTTAAGTTATATTCCCTGTCTCTAATTACCCATCTTTAGAGCTAGAGTCGATAATGCCCTTTTACTATAAACAATGAATACCAACCGCGTGTGTGTCTTTGTGTGTGTGTGTGTTGGTATTTTTGAGGGAAAAAAAAGAATATATTTTATATATCACACGCACACGCACACACACACACACATGTATCATGCATGACGCATTATTATGGGAACCTGGTTTGGGATTGATTCCAAGCATCAAACATCAATCAAAGAGAGAATCTTTTGTGGATGGTATATCTTTCCCGTCCTGGTGCATGATTTAGTACCAAAATATATTTAAGTCGACCTTAAAGTAAGAGACTGCAAAGCTCGAGAGAAATTAATCACTAAATCAATATATAGAATACGTAACAAAGAAGCCCACAATCACATAAAGCAAAACATAGAATCTGTCGGAGGGGATTATTATGCCCAGTCTCTCTCTCTCTCTCTCTCTCTCTCTCTCTCTCTCTCACACACACACACACACACACACACACGCACACGCACGCACGCGTATAACGAAATTGATAGGAATGGGCTGTTTGCATTGGCATGGACATAGATGTATTGTGCAAAGGGATACCTAATCCAAAATACTACCGCCATCAAGTCAAAAGCATCAATGCGGATTGACTTATTCCCGAAGGTCCCATTTGCACTGTAGTGGCCTCTGCTCTTCTCTTTTTGTTACAATTGGGAAGCTGAAACCAGGTATGCATGGCCCGGTATGAAACTCATGACCTGCAACTTGTGAGTCGAGTCTGTAGCCAAGTGAGCTGTCGTTCATAGTGCATTTCCTCTACTCACTTCATCCAAAATATTCCAAACCCATTAATTTATTCCGCTCACTTGTATGAAATAAGCAATTCTTACAAAAAACCCATCTGTTCATTCTATACTTCTCTTTATCATTCTCATCCTTATCTTCTCTCTCTCTCTCTCTATTTATAGGTGGCTATCCAACCTCCGTTGCTTGGTTAGACCATTTTCACCATCATGATCTACAACAAAGAGATCATCCATTTCAGCCACCCTCAACACAAACTAAAGTTTGAATACAAAGAGGTGCCTTTCAAGTGTGATGGGTGCAAGGAGGCTGGCATTGGGTGCAGGTACAAATGCGAGCTATGTGACTTTGACCTACACAAGTGCTGTGCGGTCCCTAGCCAGTACGTTTCTCACCCGTTTTACCCAAAGTGCCATTTCCAGTTCTTGACCAAGGCACCGGGTAATACCTTGCGCTACTGCAATGCATGTGGCAAGGATGTACAAGGCTTTGTGTACAATTGCAAGCGCTGCGGGTTTGACCTGCACCCATGTTGCTATAACCTACCCCACATGCTTGATGACGGCGAGGTGAAGCTCTTTCTCTACCGGAAGGTCTCATCGGCTTGTCACCGGTGCGGCCGGAAGGGGCCGAGTTGGTCGTACCGGAGCAAGTGCAAGAAGTATCACCTGCATGTTTCATGTATTAAGGAGATCTTGGCGGATAATTGGCAAGACTTGTACTACTCTAATGGCAAGAGGAGCTTCGATTTGTACACCAGGATCCCTAGTCTTAAGGGCACACTCCAAAATCACCATAAGAGCAAGGGAGGTAAAGTGAGAAGGTGCTGCGAGATGGCGGGGATGGCCGTTCAGTTCATCATCTCTGCCGTTCTTGGAGATCCCACGGCTATTATTGCTGGGGTCATTGGGACCCTTATATCCAAAGCGTGATCATGATACTGTGACTTAATTCCATCTTTCGTATTAGGTGCTGAGGGATGTTTCAAGATGGTGAACAACATTGATCATCATGATTATTGACAAGCCAGCTGTTTTTATCCGATACAGTTGAAGTACTATGAAATGGTATCGGGTTCCATATGCATGTTTCCGACTTGTGCTTGGTTGCTGCCATTACTGAAACATATGGAATGTACAAGTTGGAAAGAGAACTCTCTCTCTCTAAGCGTGTGTCTGAATTTCGATACATTCGCCGATAGGTAGTAAATTAATCTTTTATCTTTCAAAATATCAAGTACACACACATATACATACTTTAATACTAATTTATGCTGATATGTTTGTAAAGTTCTGTGAAAAACTACTACTTAAAAGTTGATATGATGTTCTGCCGTTCAAGAAGGCCTCTTGTGAACTTTGCAACACCATTTCTAGGACATGATCCCACCCGATGCAATATACCAAGACAATGCATAGGGTCATGTCATATGGTTCGTCATTTGTCACGACACACATAAACTGCACCTTTCTGTCGTGGTTTCGTGATTTTTTTAACATAATTTGGTAGATATATGTTTCGTGTATCCTATTAATTAATCAAAGTATCTTTTATATGCATCAAGAATTTCAAAACTATTCATTTACTGTCACACCTAGGTGTCCACAGTCGGGTTATTCAATAACGTAATTTCAATTAAATTCTAATGTCTAATAATATCTATAAATAAAAGTAAATTATGATGATGAGATCTACTTACAAGCCGGATTGTGTCTAGATAAAATAAAGAAAAGCAGATCATTTATGCTAAATACACTCCTATCATATGCTAAGCTAAGAAGAGAACTCCAAAACCAGTTGCTACTCTTTTTCATGATCCCTGGAGCAACACATCTTTGGCTTAGCTATAAAATGATAAAGATAATGGATTAAGCACATCAACATGTTCTCAGCATGTCGATAGTCTACTTTTTTTTAACATATTAGAAGCATACATGTTTCGCAATTCACTCCTTTGGTCTAAAGTTAAGAACCCCACAACTCAACCGAAACAGATCCCACATCTAGATATCTCAACAAGCAAACACATTATGGCCAGTATTTTTATACAATCACATCTTTTAGGTTCAACAAGTGATAATATCACATCAAAACCACCACCACCACCATCATCACGCCTTTGCAGTTTCAATTACAACATTTCACACATACATACATACCATCAATTTAAATCATGCTCATAATAAACTACTTAACAAACCAATAAAATAAATATCATGTTAAGTCATTGAAAGCATAACTAAGGATTATGCACAATTTAAAAGTCATAAAAACTACTTTAGTATGCCAATATAAAAGAGATACCCACATACTTCAATTTGCTCCTAAATACAAGTCTTACCACTAAGGTCTAATACAATTAATCCCAATTACCCTTGATTCAGTTACTATAAAATCATGAAAATGATATAATAATGTAGGTTATTCAATCAGGAACCCGACAGTTCAAACCATACTCAAATTGGAGTGTGTATGGCCCGGAAAGCCATAAAATTGAATTTAGGTCTTAAATGGGTCCACTAAATCCAAACGGTTAATGTGGATCCATTATTGTTAATCTTGGATCTAACTCCGAACCAAAACAGATCCACTTGGTTTGACAAGAATCTACCCCGAAATTACCCACGACATGGGATGGACCCGAAGCCATACCTGAAACCGACTAGCCAAGTGTTGATGACATCATGACGCTATATTGGTGTAATCATGCTGACATCATCATAGTTGTTCCCGTGTTGACACGGTTAAGTATAGAAGGGGATACATCAATTGACACGAGAGCACGACATGGCCTTTTTGGATCCATTATTCGGGTCCCAGTCTGTGGTGGACTTGGACCGACTCACTAGGGCCAAACTAATTCGCCAATAATTGCAAGTATTCTTGTTTTCAAATGAGATTTTCAGCCGACTCTGGCCACCTCTAGGGCCAAACATGGTATTGATTTCTTCCTCTTTTCAAGCAATACACGATGATATCATGCATCCTGCCAAACGACCACCGAATGGGCGAAAATTTGCTCGGGAACATAGACTCCATAAAAACCTCAACATTTCACGAAGGATTTCCAGCAAAATACCTGACAAAAACCATCAATCTTAGTGCCAAAATGCTCATATTGAAGAGATTTAGAAAACTGCAACATAACAACTTTAGCCATTTGGTAGAAAATGAAAAAGGTAAAAAATTCTCGTCCGATGCACTACAATCACTTTCGGTCATTTTATTATCGGTATAACTATTTTGATTAGTCATCATCTTTTGATAATCTATTCCACCGTAATTGCTTTCACTTGAAAACAATAAATAAAGGTACATAAAGGGATATACGGTTCAAGGCATATATATATATATATATATATATATATATATATATATATATATATATATATATATATATATATATATATATATATAACATAAGAAATGCGGTTCACGTACATCTCTCTTTCGAAAGAGACATGACTGTTATGCGTCTCTCTTTCGAGACAAATACTCCTGTACTATGTTTTGAATAAAAAATTTGGAGTGTCCATCCTGTGACAAACACCTTGAAACATCAACCAAAAAAATCCATAAAACAGCCCAAACCTACATAAATATGAAAATATTTTTAAAGACTAATCTCTCAAAACCTTAACCTTGAAAAATCTAAAACTTAGCTAAATCAATTGCCTTTTTTTTTTCTTCGTACGATAATAATCATGTATTCTTTGATTGTGAAGAAAGTAATAGCTCCAAACAGATGAAATGCCTATTGCCAGAATAAAAAGAAGGGCATGCTGAAATTGTGTAGAGAGGAGAGATGAATTGTTGCAAGAGTAGTTTAAATTAAGGGTGTGTGGATAGTAAAAGCGGTGTATAGATAATAATCCCCTATAATATCTATCAACTTCAAAAAATATGGACCTTAGCATGGATGCTAAATTAAAAAAAAAAGCCACTCAATGATATATTATACCATTTGGGGCATTTGAATAGGCGGACATCAAATAGGCAAGATACTTTACCTTGTGACTTTGCAACGGGTGCAGCTTGTCTAGCAAATGCTGGACTTTACTTTTAAGCTTATTGAGGTTCATCATTTTCCCTTTCTTCTATATATTCATTGCCAAGCTAGAGGTAGGCAGACCCATAACTGAAACCCACACGCTCAGTATCAAACTCATGATCATCAACTTGGAGGTTATAAACTTTGAGTCACAATTGAAGAGAGCCATGGCTCCTTGTGCCTTGTTGGGGCTCACCTTTAACATGCATAATGCTTAAAAGAGGAGACATTAGAGTTGGGTGATGCGGCATCAAACTCTTTGGTTCGGGACCCAGGCATAGGAAGTATCAAGAAATCTTAATATGGTGAACATGGAAATTAGGTAAGACAGTTTTGTTATTATTTAATTATTTTTACTGCTACTTTCATTTCCTAAGCAAATAAGCATAAGGATGTGATCTTCATGCCCAAAAATCTTGGAATCAACTGTCTATACTTATTGAATTGGTATATTGGATGAATTTTAAGCGCTAAAAACTAATGGTCTTAGTTTTTTTTTAAGGCTTATAAGCTTGGATCATATCTTCTTTTCTACAATATCTTTGTTCTATATATAATGAAATGCAATATGACAATCTCATATAATTTAGATTTCTAACAACATTGTAAGTTTTTTTTATAAAAATTCTAAGGTTATCTGTTTTGTGCATATATATATATATATATATATATATATATATATATATATATATATATATATATATATATATATATATATATATATATATATGTGTGTGTGTGTGTGTGTGTGTGTGTGTGTGTGTGTGTGTGTGTAAGAGAAAATAAATAAATGAAGGATGAAAACCACTCATATGTAAACTCTATCCAAATTAATCCTAGTCATATAATTGAGGGATATGGATAGTTGAAATTGAAAAATAAAAAGCAAAAAACACATATGATATACAACCAAGTAACTTGCAAAAAGTACATATACTCTTTCACTTTTAATTTTTAATCTCAACCATTACCCTAGATTGAATGATTAAGATTGGTCTGAATGAAATTTATATATAGGTGGGTTGCATCTTCAAATTTTCTTACACACATGTGTGTGTGGTGTGTATTTATGTGTGTGCGAGAGAAACAAAGATATGCATGTCCTAGATTATATGCAATCTCTACTGTGCACGTAAGTTTGGCATATGCAAGAGCAGGTCCAAACTGGTCTTAAACAAGTGAGCAAGGAAGATGTATGGTGGAGGTTGGATATAACAACCATGTTAAGTTGTGCACAACATAACGTGAATCAGTTCACAAACATAAACATACTTTGGTTTCAGTTTTGGTTTTATAAAAGGTGAAATCGGAATCGACCTGGGTGGTCTTCAATTTGGTTTCGCTTAGGAACTGGCCTCTCAAAAGATTTTTGCGCAGTTTTAACACTGATTTTTGTTACAAAATCTATTATTTGCAACCGTAATCAAATACACGAACCTGTTGTGGAAAACCAACAATCAATCCGACCAAATATGATCCGTTTTCTTTCAACCGAACCGAAGAAGTGGCAAATCCGGTTCTGTTGTGTTCTGCCACAAATGGCTGATATCCACCACATTCTGCTGCTGGTTTAGGCCTCTACACTGGTGGTGGAACACTCAAGAACAAGAAGCAGTTGGTTACCTGTAGTAGACAACGGTTGTGTTGGAAACGTCTTAAACGTCAATGTTTGTCAATCAATGGAGCACGAACTGTGGTAACCGCTTCTTGGCCACCTTCTACCAGTCTTCTAGCAGTCAAGATCACCACCAAAGGCCATCAGACTCCGCCGATATGCTTTGATACCACATATGTCACTGGACGGTTCTTGGTGACCGGCATTAGCATGTGGTGCTACCAATGCTTCAATCAAATCTGAACCCACACACCCAATTATAGAGATGTGATTTTCGGATAAACATGGAAGCGTGTAATCAATGATGAGCACAAGATATCAAAACCTCAAAGGAGGTTTCTTTTATTTATCAAATAGTTAGGAGAATAGAAGAGTCTTGGAGTCCATACAATACCATAATGGTATTTCCTAGCGGCCTAACCCAGTTAGTATCCATCCGGCTTTATCAGCGGCCTAACCCACTTGGTATCTAGCTCGACTGTAAAGATGTAGATGAGGACCGAACTCCCACTTTTCTCTTGCGACGTCTCTCTCTCTCAAGCACTCTCTCAATACTCAATGGTTGAACCCCCAACATGTGTTACCCAACTCCCTTTTATAACAAAAAAAACTCGTTACATGGTTCTTATGTAGGGTGGGACCTAATCCAACCCGTTATTAGACACACTACACTAAACTCAAGACACCTAATCGATCCCACATGATCTAACCCAACAAGACACAACTAACTCAAACCGCCCATGCACACATGCTTTGTAACCCACACAAGAAACTGTAAACCCCCAAATTGTTTTTAGGAAAATATACTTTTAAATTTTTGTTTCAAAAGGTCAATTTCAAGGCGCATAGGGTGAGACCATGAGTTTTAATTTTATAAAAATTAGAGCTCACATGAATGAGAAATAAAGATATTTTGAAAGAGTGAATAAGAAAATTAGAAATTTCAAATGCTTTTGGCTTCAGATGACAAAACATGCTTCACCAAATTTATTCCATGAAGTGAGTCGAACACGGTTGGTATTCTACCCAACTTAGGTATTCATAACCTTAAATGAACTTCATTTAAAATTCCTACGTAAGATAGGCCTGCTTTTATTCATAAAAGCCTATCAAGCCAAAATAAAACCTACTTTTATTGGTCCATGAGACTTTATTAAAAGAAAATTTATTTATATTAGATATTTAATGTTGACTAATTTTAACATTTATTATGCATAAGAATTTCATAACTTACATGCACATATAAATCTATGCACATTCAAGGCACAAAATGAGAAAATGATATTTTCAATACATACATACATATATATGTATGCATAAAGAGGAAAATTTCCATTCAGACTATATTTTAGTCATTATTGAATACATAAGATGTATGAGACGATCCAAAATTCATGAAATATACTTGCCATGCTCTCTTTTTGTTCTTGTCACTGCCATTTTGCTAACAAAGTTCTATATTTATAATTATTTTCAAAAATAAGACAAAAAGATAGCTTTTATTTAAAAGCTTATTATACATTTATATACATAGCTCAAGCCTAGACTCAATTAAGCTTAAGTTTGAACCTAGACTAAGTGACCCAAACTTATCGAATTCATATTTGTTCTAGTTGACCCATGCTAGGGTGCTCAAAATTCATTAAGTTAAATTACTTAGTTAAGCATTGTGTTAAAAATCTAATTTTGTGCCAAACTAAGCCTATCTTAGCAATGAATCAACTCACCCCATTGGAATCAGATCCACATAAGGCCACACTGGGTCATTTCACTTTGATGCTTCAAGGCCAACAATTATCAAGCTTCATTAAGGTTTCAAGTTAAGATAAATACTCAAATTGGAATCGAGCCATCCTGACAAGCCGTATAAACCATGTCAAGCCTCAAATCAAGACAAGCCACTCAAGGAGCCTCCAAGCCATGTGGGAGTCAATCAATCCAACCTTTCCATTAATTCAAAATGGAAGCCACTTAGTCAAATAAAAAAGAAAATTATTTTAAAGCTCAAAATTTCTACCTTTTTGGAATTGCTAGAAATTTTGTAGGAATTAAAATCTCATTGTTCGAACCTAATTAATGACAATCAAGATGTATGGGTTAAAGGGACTTGATGTGATTGATATGAATATATATGCTATGAAGAATCAATGCTACTAAGGTATGGCAATAATACAAAGGAATTGGATATAATGGTCGATGGATGCTGTGTATGTTTATGATGATCTAATGATACATAAATCAAGAATAAATTTGTAAGAAAATCAAAATCTTTTAAGCTCTAAGACATAAGAGAAGAATTAGTGATGACTAAGAAATATGGATTTAAGGTGACTAATATGGATTGAAAAGAATAATATATATGAATTAATGAATGCCTAATATGATTTGGGTTTATGGTACAAACCTAGGCTCAAAAGATTTGTTTATACACAGTAGGGTTAGGTGTACCTAGGATGTCGATGCCTGCCCTAGAAATAACCATGTCTACCAAATTTTGAATTTTATTCTCTTTTTCTTTTTCATTTTAAAATTCTTCTTTTTGGTGCTAGACATTCGCCGCACCTTGAAAATCCACATCCTCTAGCACATTTTGTGGGGTTGTAGGTGCATAAGTGTAATATGAATGATATGCCGATCCTACACAAGAAAGAGGAGGATTGAGTAGAGTTTTGACAGAAATGAATTTTAGATATACTTTTTTAGATCTTGTCTACCTTTTCATGGTGAGAGCAAGCTTCCTTGCAGGCGTCCTGAGGGTGTTGTAGCTTATGCATGGCTTTGAGCTCCCGTTGCTTTGGTAGGCCTTTAATTTTATCCTTCAAGTCTATGTGTGTGCAACACTCATTCTCCTTTGTGTATGAAATAGTGCTCATGAAAATGAAACCCATCGGAGCAACTGATTTTGAAAAATTTGAGGTGACTTGAGTGAAGTAAACCTCATGCCACCCTCCGCTCATGCGCTTAGGGATGTAGACCTTTTCTTTCTTTTTAATTTTCAGAATTTCAACTTTTTAATTTTCATCTTTTTTTAATTTTTGAAGGTTTTCCAACTTTTTTGGTCTTTCCAAACAAAGAATACTTTTGGATTTTCTATGGACAAAGGGGTGTTTGGATGATTAGTAAGGTTAGATGATTTAATCTCAACACTTGCTTCATCTGTGGCCTCATATCCTTCATTGGATTTTGGCCTCGATTTGGTTTTTCGGGTATGACTCTTCTCCCTATATACCCAAGATGACTTTTCATGGGAATGATGAGCCTTGGCCTTTAAGGTCTCAATTTCCATTTCAAGTTGTATTGCTCTCCTTTTCCTTTTCAAAAAGGCAATTCTTTCCTCTCGGGTAAGAGAAGATATTTTTGCGATTTTGGAAAGTCAATTTTGAAAATTTGATGAAGCCTTCCTTGACATATTTTCAAAGGAATCATCCAAACTTGACATTATTGAATTGACGGTAATTGAACTCAAAACAAAGGATTTGAAAAAAGAGAGAAGTTTAAAATCACGATTTGAAATTGGTTTGTGTTTTGAAAAAACAAGACCGAGTCAAACAATTTTCAAAGATTCATGTCTCACCGGGCGTGCCAAATCTGTAGATGTGAATTTTTACTCCAAAATCTATGTAGCGACTTAAAATTAAATTCCTGAACTACATTGTGTGTGTGAGCGTGGCAGCTAGTTTGCTCAAACTAGCAAAGTTGATTTTTGACTTCTATAGCGATTATGGGTAAGTGAATTCTTTTCAACATGGGCCTTCTTGAACCGATGCTCAAGGGTTAACCTAAACGCTTTGAAAATCGTTTGAGATCCGGTTAGTGTTGAAAACCAAATTGCAATTCTGAAAGTTTGATAAAATCATGATTTTACTTCTTAACTAAAAAACATTCCAAGTCTTGAAAAACATAAATTGGTTCCATTTTTAGAAACTTATTTCTGATTTTTTTGAACAACTTCCGAATCTCCAAAACTTCTAAAAATTTTAAAGAAGATAGAAGTTTATATATAGATTCATAAATTATTTTTATTTTTATTTTATATACTATAGATTTATTTAATTAAATCTAAAAATATACCTCACTCAGATATTCGGGATAGACTTGTGGTAGAAAGTCACAGGTTTATAAAAATGACTATATCTTTCTGCTGATATATCTGATTTCTATGAAATTAGTCTTATTGGAAAACTATGGATATCAGATTTCTAATGAAACCATTTTCAGTTAAAACATTTTATTTTATAAAAAGATATTGGATAATAACCAACCTCTATTGCAAGAACTTCAGATTTTAAAGAATCTGTTATGGTTTTATTTGATTTTCTATAATTTTATTCACGATGTTGCACAACTCTAAAATTTTTGAAAATTTTATGAACAACGTGGCTGTGTGTGTAGGTTGTACATGCAAAATTTCAACACATTTGGATAGGGGTTGAAGAAATACAAATCGTTCATCGAACGTATATAGAGTGCAAAAAACAGGTTTTCGATTTTTATATGATTCGTGCGTGCTTTCGTCCGAATTAAAAATTAATATACAACAATTCAAAATAAATAAAATTATAACTATAACATGGGCATAGAGGGGGTTAAGAGGTACATGATCTTATAATATACATCGGAGTAGAAAAGATCAAAAATCAAACTTATAACAGATAATCGATGAATGAAAAAGAGACAGAGCAACATATGATCCTTAATTAATACATCATAATGGAGACATGAGCTTCTTAATTACAACCCCATTAATCTTAATGAAAAGGAGATAATAATTAAAAAAAATACGGTAAAAGTGGACCTGTGGTGGAAAGATCGACCGGCGGCTTGTGGCGGCGAACCTTCCCCTTCTTCTTTCTCTCTTCCTCTCTCTCTCTCTCTCTTGCTGCACGAGTTCTCTTGGATGTAAGAAAATTGTTTGAAATCATCCTTTCTTTGAAGGCAATCATTTAAAAAGGCAGAATCCTACCAATTTGGTTATGAGGGCAAAATAGTTATTTTTGTGAAATTTTGTCCAAATGGGATTTTTTCAAGAGGGATGAAATATATCATCATTTTGAGATTGCTACAAATTTTTGACATATGAATGAATCCATTTAAGGTGTCTTTATTTGAAAAATATTTAAAAGACCCAAAGCTGCCAAAAAAGTAAAATTTCTAAAAGATGATTTTTTTTATTTTGATTTTTTTTTGGTGTTTACAGATGCCCCTCTTGGTCATTAATCCAAATTTATTTGGATAATGGGAAAGAAGAAAACATCCTTTTGATTTTCTTCCCAAATTTACCTTGAGAATACGAATTTTTCCTTCATTTCATAACATCTATTTCCTTGGATTTGTTTTTGGTGAATGAGGGGATTTTAGCCAAAGGGGACTTAACAAGAAAACAATGGTCCTAGGATGATCATGCATGGACGACCCCTTTATGAATGCATATGGAATATGAAGTTAATGAAGTGGATGTTTGAGAGACCCATACCTGTGATTCGTGAGCTTGAGAAGAAGCCTATGAAGGTTGGTTGCCCCAAGCAAGTTGATTCCCATATTGTTTCCTTTGATGTTTAGGGTTTTCAAAATTTCTTTTCAAAAATAGAATTCCTTTTGGCTTCTATCAAAAGGATTTTCAATTTCTTAAATTTCCCCTCACTCGGGTTTTAGTACCCACTGAAAACAGAACCAGGTTCTGTTTTTCAAGACTTAGAATGTTTTTTATTTAACAAGTAAAATCATGATTTTTGTCAAACTTTTGGAATTACAACTTGCTTTTGAAAATTCACCGAATCTCAAACTGTTTTCAAAGCGCCTAGGCTGACCCTTGAGCATCGGTTCAAGAAGACCTACATTGACAAGAACTCACTTATCCACAATCGCTACATGAAATCAGAAAGTATCTTTGCTAGTTTGAGCAAACTAGCTGGCACGCTCGTGCACAGAACGTAGTATGTGAATTTATGTCTCAAGTCTCTACATAGACTTCGGAATAAAAAATCACATCTACACTTGCCTTAACCTACATAATTTTATAGTATGGCTCATTAACTTGATACCCCGATAATTTACACAATTCTGAATGTATCCCTTGTTCTTGTATATGGGTATAAGTGTATTCGCTCTTCATTCCTTGGGCATCTTTTGGTTTCTCCATATTTCATTAAATAGTCTTGTGAGCCAAGTGATTCCTGTTTCTCCTAAGATTTTGTAAACTTCTATAGGAATGTTGTGTGGTCCTACTGATTTACCACCCTTCATGTGTTTAAGAGCCTCTTTGACTTCATTCTTTTGAATACGTTGGTAGAAATTGTGGTTTATATATTTTTATGATTTGGCGAACTCTCCTAAGTTAATACTAATATCTTTATTTTCATTAAGGGATCACCCTTGCATGGCCGGTCCCAAGCCCAGATAAAGGAAGTTAGGCTTCCGACAACCAGCGTAAAACTTTGTCAGATTTTTATTCCATGGATTACACAAATTAAGTCCACATAAGACCGAAAAAGTTTTGTTTAAGGCTACAAGTTTTATTATGTAACTTTGTTGTCATAAGATCAAACTCTCAATAGAAATAAAGAAGATTTTTTTACAACTATGAGTATGTTTTAAAACTCATTTCATTTCATATTTTTCGTGAAAAATTGATGAAGCATGACTGATTGGCCGGGGGTGGAGCAGTAGATATGGGAGGCGCCTCTTGTGGGTTGTTCCTCAACTCTCAACTCATGAAGCACCTCCCCTTCTTTTCCATTTTTTAGCAAAACCACCGCTGGATGGTGGTGGCTATTGGTTGGGGTCGGTCCGTTGGCTAGTAGCGGACTATTTGGTTGTGGCAGCTAGGGTGGAAGAGGTTGAGAAGCACCATCTTTGGTGGATGAAACCTGCGACCGATGGGGGTCGGCATAGTTATGTCATGTAGGTTGATACATACATGGATTTGGTGTCCTTTGGGGAAAATTCTAGACCCAAGTCGGGATAGCATATTGTGGGAACCAGGATCCAGTTTAATAAATATAATAGATATGGATCTCTTAGCTAGATCTTGAAATACCTAAAACATATCCAAAATGAGTATTTAGGTTGTTCTAGGGCTATTTTAAGTCCAATTTGATGTGGTTTGAACCACTGAGTATAATTGAATTAGACTACTAATAGACACTATAAAGATGAGAAGGTGCTTACCTTAAAACTCACCATTTATAATAAAAAGCTGAGGCATTTCCAAAAGGAGAAAGAATGAAGAAAGCAAAAACCCCAAGAGCACATATTATTTGAGATGCCGTGGATCATTCTTCAGTGCTTCACCAGAAGATGAGCTATATATTGGTGCATACTCCGTTTACTCTTTGGCAGTGCGTACTCCGTCTACTCTTTGGAATTTCAATCCATTTCTTTTGCATCAAAATAATCCAAGCCAGAAAATGAATGCAAGCTCGAAGGGACGCTTATGTCTCTGCACATATAGTCAAGCATCCTTAAATTTAGCCAGCACAACCTTCTCTTGCATATATGACCAAAAATTATGCCAAATAAATTTGATAATTGAATGAATCTACCGAGGCAACAATCTAGCTTTTTGCTCGAATTCATGGAGTAAAGTTGCATCTTTACACGTTCGTACATTTTGTTCATTCAATCTTACTGTAGCATCCAATAAATCTTGAAGAAATGCAGTTCCATTCCCATTCTCAAGATCAAAGAACATCTATTCTTACGCTTACCATAAGCTGCCTCAAATGAAGTTGATTTTGAAGATGCCTTAATCAGGACCTTCTCATCTTTATAGTGTCTATTAGTAGTCTAATTCATCCTGCACTTTCCATCATTTTATCAGTTAAAATTCAAATTAAGAAAGTAGAGCACTATAGTTAAAATTTTATAACCAAATTTTAAACATTGATGATGCTCATGCATGCACAGAGGCCAATTGACACTTGATTTCAGGTTGTCATTTCGTTCAACCAAATATCCAAAATAGGCTTCACTTTTTTCTTTTATTTATTGGCTTTGAGAATTCACAAAATTTAATCCATTAAACAAGCCAGTGTTACATTCGTTTTCAGCCAAATTAGAATTATAATTAAACAGTTTAAAAAGTAACTACAACGGTTAGACAATATTTTTAGTTGCATTAATAACATGCACAAGCAAGTACGAGCACATACATACAAGCTTAAGCCTATCCCTTGCTAAAATGATGCAAACGAATGGATTCTCTAAATTTATCGATAAAATATTTCTTTACTCTTTTTTGAGCAAAATGAGGACTTGGAGAAACGGAAGTCAAATGCACTTCAGGTATCAAATGCAAGATCTTGACTCATAAAAGTCTACATGCTAGCCAGGTGAGTTGCTCTGTGTGTAGTCTTTATAATTAGGCATGATACTTTTCAACCAAAACCGAACCAGACCAAGAACCAACTAGAATCGAAACCTGTGTAACTGAATCCACTAGGGACACCCAGTTCGGCTCCGGCTTCATCTTTCATGCCAGTCCAAAATCGAACTCATAATTTTAAACCGCCTGTTTCATATTTTTTATATTCTTTTGTAAACTTCAAACTTATGATTTTTTCGAGTTCTAGGCTATTTATATCTCTAACTGAAACCAAAGCGAGAACCAACCTTTTTTTTATACTGGTATATTTGGATCCAACCCACCTCTCATGCTGCCTACTAATGTATTCCTCATACTCACTCAATGTTAAAAATAGTAGGTAGACGAATACTAAGAATGTAGAGTATCAATTTTTATTGACAAAAGATGATGCAATGGTTATTGAAAGTTGAATATAGTGCACGAAACACGTAACTACCCTCTAAGCCTTTATCTTGAAAGGCACACTTTTACAAGAAAATTATGTAAATTTGAGTATAGTGTAATAAAGGACCTAACAAAACACCAAAGTATATTTTAACGCATTTAAATCGGATTACAAAGGTAAATATTATTATGACAATGCACTCATAAAAATTAGGAAGGAAGATAGGGATTCACGAAGTGTTTTACAATAATTATTACATGATCTAAACTCTTACCAATATCATGCATAGTATCGTAAAATCCCCGATATAGATATTGTTAGTGACATTGTATTTGAACATTCTCGTTTAGTGCAACTATTACATGCATTTTCATGGGTGTTCAACTTTGATAGCATATATAAGACAAACATGTAAGAGTTTCATTTCAATTTTTTAAATGATGTTCATATGTAGTGTGTAACGGCTATATATACATAATATTTTGGAAATATAAGATGTATTTTCTTGAGGTTGTCAGGTTCACATCAACCTTTAAGAATTTTTTTATAGCCTTCATTTTTATAAGTAAAAAAAATGAAGAGAATTATGTTTTGATATTGAGATATGTGAGAGAGTTATGTACTCCAAATAACTTTTTTATGTGTAATCTTCAACAACCATAATCTCACATTGGTGAATACCATTTAAATCATATTTTCAGATGCAACTCACTTTTTATATAAATGGCATATATAGAAGAACATTTAAGCCTTTATAATAAAGAACAATAGTTGAATCGTGTAGAGAGAATTATCTCAGTGTGGATAGATAGGGTAATTCATTATGATACTTGTACAACTAATAAAGTATGTAAAATTAGTTGTTAATACATTTATATCATCTATTGTTTTTGAATCTTGTAATAATTGTTTATTAATAGTTGTTATGATAGAAAGTATACACTCAAAGTTAAAAGGGTTTTTCAATAGCTCAATTGAGAGATTTATAGAATTTGAATGCATACATTCGTTAATAGAGTTGCAGGTTACAAAATTGAAAAAGTTATTTAAAGAATCGTGAACAATTACCAAATATTACATTGATTACATGGGAGTATGATCATATGAAGATAGTAAGTTCATACCCAACCACATATTGTTGTACATTATGGTGTTTATATGAGTTGTATGCTAATGAGATCATCCTTCTCCTTAAATATGACAAATAGATATAATTATCAACAGTTGATTCATTTTAGGAAAAGTTAGATATAGAGGAAAACATACCATATATTATCGATCATGTAGGAGAATATGATTAAACATCTACAGTGGAGACCATTTAAAAGAAGTTAAGGCATCATCTAAATTGAGACAGGTTTTTAAAGATATTGATAAATAATTAATTCTTGAGTATATCACCCTAGTAAAGCCACTCATTTGTCATCCGAAAGGGAGATCGTGTAATAGACCTATAAGAAAGGATTTATCAGTTTGAAAGCACCGAAAAAAAATGTCTCTCTAAGAGAGGCGTAGACATAAACGTATATGTGGTCGAAGGCATGAGACATCTCTTGAGTTGGGTTGTTCCTCTTTAGGGAGTTGTAATATCTTTTCAATTTTTCTTTCGAGATTTCACTTTGAAAAGAACATTTCGAGATAATTAAACTTTAAATCGATATACAAGATGGTGATACCATGATTTATGGGCATCTTTGTAAATGTTTGAGTGAATATTGAAGATAAAATTATGAGATCGAGTCATTAACACACTTTTAGGATGAAGTGAGAGTGGTGGTTGAAGGTCGTAGGGAGTGCTTGAAAGAAGTGACAAGTAGGCTTGACATATATTTACGAGTTTTCATAGAGGATAGTGGTGTTGATATCGCTCGTATTGCATACATAAAGGATGGGTCATGTTCTAGTGATTATTTGATGTTTATGTCAGATATTAGTTTAGTTATTGCTATTAGATGGAACGTAGCATTAGTACTCTTCTCTAAGATTGATTTAACAATATTTTTACTGCTAGTATCATATGGTGAGTAACCATCTATGAGAGATGTCTTATACATGTACTATCATCATACTACAAGATAGTTTATAGCAATAATAATAATACATTTAAATATGTTTATGTTATTTAGGCATTCAATTTATCCAACTTACGATTAATCTTTTCTTTTGCTCCTTTTTTTTAAATATGCATGGTCGATAGCTCTTTGATGCCTCGTAGCCTTCCATCTTAGCAAGGATACCAACATGAAAGCGTCGAAATTTGGAATTTACCATTTCATGAACATATTCAGATGTGTATACAAATGAAGGGACCATGAGGTGATATTGCACATAATATTGAGGATGATGATTAGATATTATTTGTATTTTGTAAATATAATTATTTTTTATTTAAATAAAAGCATTATTTCATAACATTATATTAAATATATTGTATCAAATAACAATAGTTCAAATTCTTAGAGTAAAAAAGCATGTTCACTAAGTTGTGGCTTTCCTAGATGCTTGTACAAGTAGGTTGATTGTTGCACCTCTACAAACATAATGCTTGAATAGATGCATAATCGCTATTGGCACTTTATCTCCAGATTTATCATGATTAATGTACACTTTTAGTACACACTTGATGAGTGGAACCCCTAATAGGGAGCATGGCTCATGCAGATATAGGAGAAACTCTAGCATATGATAACCAACAACCATTGAACGTGGACAAGAAGCTTCCCAGGACAACACTGTTCGGCACTAGCACATGCTAGAGATTGTGTTTCTACTGTGAATTCTGAACAAAACTAATTCTAGCTCCCAAGTAATTTCTTGGAAATTTATCCGAACACAAAGTTGCCCTAAAAGAAATCCGACAACTGGATCATCTTTCCCTGTAGACCGACAGAGAAAACTGTGAAAATGCATCCAGCACCTTTGGATAGAAAGTTCAGTCACAATATACTCTCATAAGATAGCAAATCCAGCAAAACGCTTGCAGAGAAAAATTACAAAGGCTTGCACTATCATCACAAGTGAAACAAAAATATGTACATCTCCAGAATCTCATTAAACACCATACATCTGCTGTAACTGATATTATCAATATGGAGCTTTGTATGGTGGGAGCACATGAGGCGGATGGAATTTGCTGTACTTGCGGTGCCGCCTCTCTCGGGCATATATAACCCAAAAGACCAAGGAAAGCATGACCGCTACAGATACCATAAGCAAGCCAATATAAACCCATCTACTGTATTTTTGCAGGCCAGGGCACTCCCTTTTAGTTATGTTGGCAAATGTATCGCGCACAAAGGTGCAATCCTCTAGCTGCAGCAGGAAGGGTACGTAGTGGTATAGGGCATAGCTCACATTAACTACTCCTACCATCTGAGCATAGCTATCTGGTGTAATTCGACCGACTGTTGTGCATATACCCGACCGAGAGATCTGACACACAAACCCCTTCCAGACCTGCAGAAAGCTGGCAGTGACTTGCAAGTATAATTCATACACAAGTATAGTTTATGCATTTGGCTATATATAAGTGTAGTCTATATATTTAATCATCTCATAAAAATACTGCAACTATCAAATAAATCCAAAATTGTTAATATGCAATGCATCCATACTGCAGTTATCATAAGTAGAAAGTAATATTCATAATTTTTCATGATGCGTCTCAGTGATATACAACTAAAAAGTATTAAAAATAGCTGGTATTGAGTTGGACGTGGGAGGAGTAAAGGTCTCTTTCGAGTGTCAGACTGTTTCATGCCTGGTACAAGTGCCTATGCGACATAGAAATTAGAATACTGTGATCTTGAAAGAAGTATCTCAACAAGATGTTAAATGCATCAGCAGGTTTTATCAAATGGCATTTCTCAGACCGTTGTGCTAAAAGATTTACCATTGCTGCATTGTCGAAGTCCACTTCACCGGATTTGCATTGCCGGCGTTGCAAGTCAGGTGTGAAAGGATTGCAGATAATAGGAACCAATGGTCCAGACTGATTATAATACAGTGGAGGAACAAGGGGTGGCTGGGCATCATGATTGGTAAAATTTAGAACGAACATATTGACAACATCAACCATGTCAGAAGTGATTTTCCTGCTCTGGTACAGGGACTCATTGGCAGTTGCAACGTCTACGCAAGGAAGGATACGATCCAGTGCGGTTTTTGCTGTCGGGTGCCTGACCCACTCATCCATTGCAACACAAGTATCTGAAACAGCACTGCCATAATAAAAAAATACCTGATTAATATTCATGAGGTCATATATTCTATACTAGAATCATTAAAGAAGAAAGATAAAGAAAACAACAAATGTAGGAGGAGAATGAAAGTCAAGGTGACATGTAATCTTATGGTAATAGTAATTCAAGGGTTTGGATTGAACAGATTTAGTATAAATCAAGGAAAAGCTTAAAGCTTAGGATCACATAAAATAATTAGTTTTACATTGAGATGGTCAACAAGGTTTGAAAACTCCCAACTTTAAATTTAGCCTTGACATGCTTGACTCAGGAGCCAGAGTTCCTATCTGTCAACAAGATATATAAAGTGAGTGTTCACCAACTCATGATCCAAATAACGTTAGGCTACATAATGGACCAGGGTAGGCATTGATTCATGTTGACTTGGTTGAGTTGCTGCGTATTTAGTGACAATAGTGCTAAAAAACGATTTTCAATCCAAACTATATTGGGAACTTTTGCTTTAGAGCAGAGCACTTAGTAACCTGTTTGAAAGAGGGTGTCACCGGAGCTAGTGTAGGATTGAATCAAACAACTAGAGGTGGCTAATGCTAATGGTACACAAAAACATTGAGTTGTAGAGAGCTGTAAAGTAAAAGGAACAGATGAACTAAACATTGAAACAAGAAGTAACTTTAGATCGAGCCACATATATCTGCCTAACTAATGCCTCAACTGCTCTTTCTAGGAGAAAAGGAATCCACCTGGTGCAATTTTCAGCTTATCCAGTGTTTTGCATGATTCTTGTACATATGCATGAATTCAAAACAAGCAACAAGAAGCACCCTGAAACTAATTATAATAGAAGAACAATCTTGTAATGGACTTTTCATATCTTAAAGTACTGCATTTTTTATACAAACGGATATAGCATCAAAATCAAATAAAAAAAAGTTCATAGTATCTACAAGTATATAGCATTGAACTTTGTTTTCCTCTTGATGGATGAGCAATTTATCATATTGTTACATGAGGTTTTATAGGGCTTCCCAAACTTGTTCTCTTTAAAGAACAACTTTCTCGACATTATAGCCAAGGTTATAACTATCATGATCATTAAGCATTTTGACCGAATGAAAAACTTGCTTATTATCAAAATTGACAAGTATTATTAGTAAAGATAACCTTCAAAACGCTTCAAGGATTTGAAGAAGTAGGCATACTATTTTAATTTTTCACATGCACAAGTGAAAAGTTACTTGAGGCCTATCGTGTTTCTATAAAGAAGTGAAGTAAAAAATATCAAAAAGTTCACATAATTAATTGGAAGAACATCTGGCCATGTACATACATGTGGCCTTTTATAACCAGGATAGCAAAAAATAGCTATACATTGCATATAATCGTCCAAATTCTAAGACTTCAAACCTAAATGCTGCGTGTCCTTTTCTAGATGCAACAGTGGATTGTGCAGGAACCAAGTGAAAAAGACTATGAGTTCAAACTTCTGAGAGAGGCCAATTTTTGCAGAAGGTAATAAATGACTATCACGAGTATGAACCTTTCCAGCAACTCAAAGTAGGGCATCACGTTGAATCAGTATTAAGTGCAACCAATCAATTTAATCTTCGGATTCACTTACTTATTTAGTATGAAAAATACACCACATAGGATCAGTGTGCCAGTAACAAGCAGCCATCCAATAAACACCAAACTGCATCAAGCACGTAATTGAGTCAGAACACGATTCAATCACTCAAGTGGAGTGCCATGACACGAAATTAATATTCTTCACAAAGTCACAAAGCTAAAGGAACTCACACATAGACGAGAGACTGCCACCCAAGTATGGAGAATACTACCATTGAAAGGCAGGAAAAATGGACAAATTAGCAGACAATCATAAAGAAATAACAGAAGATTTCACACCACAACGAGAAACAGAATCATTACTCAATCCCATAAAAGCCAACACGAGCATCACAGCAGCAACAATGATCAAATCAAGACCCCTGCATTATATAACAAATCAAGAATCAGGACACCAAGTGAACATTCATATACCTTCAAGTAAATGGAGAGAAGCACTTTATAAAGGGATGTAGTTTCAATCCTTACACAGAATCGAGCATGTTCTGAATATCCTGTGAATTCTTCTTTGTATAGTAAGCAAGATCATTCGCAGTAGAACCAAGCTTCCTCTCTATAGCCCCAATCTTGGCTTGTTCATCCGCAGGAAGATAGAGGCTGTTGATTACAGTCCTTTTTGCAGAAGACAAATAATTGGACAAGTTGTTCAAGTTGCTGACAGTTAGATTGGCCTGCCCTACAACATATTTCAAAGTACTCGTCGTGCTTCTGTGGAAATTTCCTTGGCCATTGTACAACACCACACTGCCCACACTGACCAGCCAACATATAAGAGAAAAATAAACATCAAAACCAACAAAAGGATGAGACAAAGAAATAGGACTTTGTGGGGAGTTAGAGAGAAACGGATACAGGACAGCAATGGTGAAAACGATGAGGAAAAAGAGCGAGAGACAATAGGTAGCTTTTGAATAAGGGAAGCCGCGCCTCCTATTAGGGAAGCAGCAATAACAGCAAACCACGAAGAAGACCGTCACACCAAACAGCGCGAACCATATTCCCGCAGCGGCGAAGATCTGAGCTGCCGTGAAACCAACAGACTGCATGCATTTTCCGGCTAGTTAGATCTTTAAACCCCAAAAAAGAAGAAAACTGTGTGTATATATGTATATATACATAGAAAGAGAGAGAGAGAGAACTGACAGCCCAATAGTGTACATTGCTGATGTTCCACCCTCCAGTATAAGGATGAAAGGCCTTTAAAGGGTCCTTTCTGTACGTCCTACTGGCAGCTAAAATCAAGGAACTATTTTCTTTTACAAGCTCTAATGTGGAAGACGAGTATTCCACCAACAGTCTTCTCTCTGCGACAATGAAGCTGTAGCTCACCTCCCCTGCACAAACACATGACCCAAGCTTAACACAGTAGAAGCACAACGAGAAAAGGAAGAAATACCATACATTTTTGTTGAGATCCTTTACCTGAGTGAGAAAACATCTCTACAGAGAAGCAGAGTGCGGGAGAGGAGAGCAGAAACAAACAGGAAAGGAGAAAAGGATATGGGGTACTTAGAAAAGAGGCCATTTTTTGCCTCTGTTTCCTCTTTCAAAGGTAAGTGTGGCGCTCTGGAGGTAGTTCCATGTCACAGTTTCATTGTTGGTGCCAAAATGAAAGGAATAGAAGGAAAGAGAAGCTTGGGAATAGACGCTTTCAGGCATATATAATAATCCTGGTGTTTTGAAGGAGCACCAGGAGGGTGACGGTTCGCTCTCTCTCTCTTGTGTGCAATTTTCTAATTTGTCGTGTAACAAGATTTGAACATCGTACATACACGCATTATGACATTGTCTCGCAAACGTAAAATGAAAGGAAATTACTAGTTGCAGAAAATAGGCAGTGGGGTAGGTGGTGCACACTAAATGCGTAGAGAGAGGGAAGATGCCTGTCAGCTTGAATCCACCGTTTCCAACGCTCCTGAGTGCTTGTCACCGCCAAAACGCGTGTGCAGCCACTTTCCCTCAGTATGGTTAACGCTTTGAATGCCAAGAATGAACCAAATCAAAATATAGGTAAATATACATATTTATATATTCTGATTACAACTTTCCGGATTTCTTTTTTTATTTTGATCATCACGTCTCCTTAGAAGGAAGATTGAGACTTATAAGTATAAATAAGTACCTAAACATCATTTCATTTATCAGACAAAGAGTAGTGATGATGAAACAATGTCCAGTAGGAGAGGTTGTCAAGCAACTCCCCCTCTCTCTCTCTCTCTCTCTCTCTCTCTATATATATATATATATATATATATATATATATATATTTTAAAAGTAAGAAAATAACAATAACTCAATTTTAGCAAAGCATTTCAAAATTAAAAGGACATAAAAAGCATTGTAAAACCATATAAAATTTTTTATGACTTTTACAAACAAGTCTCTCTCTATATATCCAATACAAAAACAAATGTGCACCCATTTTGAAGGAAGATGTCGAGGTCATTTATAAAATATGATTGATATGCGCACACCCCTTTTACTATACATGCATCTCTTTTTGCCACTTTCTGAAAATACCCCTCATCATTTTTAATAATTAGAAAAATACCTTTCATGCTGAAAAGGAGGCACTCTCGCCTCCTACGTGAATCATCTAACAGCTTCCATTTTCAGCTATTTTTCACTTTTCACCTCATTCTAGTTATATAGTACTCAATCTACAAACATTTCTAACATAAGAATGGATTGAAATCTATTGAAATGGTGGATTTGAGAAGAACTGATAAGGAAGAGGTGAAATCTGACTTCTTGAGCCGATTTGAAGGGAGATTTGTCCATTTATCGAGGTATGTTGTTGGTTTTGTGTTGTTTTATTTTCTATTCTTTTTAATTAATTTATCACATGATTTCACATCGTAAAAACCATTTGTTTTCAGTGACAGGCATGTGGGATATGTGCGTGGGGAACATCTCCTTCAAGCTTATAGTTTAAACCTTATAAACTTTTTTGCTTTATAGATGTTTGATAGGGAATGAGTACAAGACTGTAATCTCATCGCTTAGGTGACATAACACAATGTCGTATGGATAACGCTAGTGTAGATGACAACGAGTTGAAGAAGAAGTTGAACCTTCAAGTTTCAAGGAGGATACATCAACCTCAGATACTAAGATCAATATTATATATTGTGAGAATAAGAGATCTCCTAATATATCTGAATTACTCCCAAACTTTTAAGGTCACATTGCATATAATATCTGTGAGGAACATATACTTTAAGTGAGGAACATATACTTTAAAACTTTAGTGTAATTTTATAATTAATATCAATACTCTCTATTATAATTAATTATAAAATATACATTTACAAACATTACAAAAAGTGATAACATCCCACACATGCTACACTATGACAAAGCTTGACCAATAAATAAGATGGATGTGAGGCCCAAAAATTGGGTTGAGATTTCATATAGGAGTGGGCTGATTGGGTAGGTAGATTTGTTATATGAAGTGATAGACAATGCGTTAGGAAAGTTTTATCTTCAATCACTTAGTCAGTAACCTCTAAATCTTATTCAGAAGACATTGATATAATGACTCTATTCAAAGAGATTTTAAAATTTATTTATGGTTGCATTTACCTTAGTCAAACATAAAAAGAACTGATCAGCACATGTCACATGTAGGAAAAACAAGGCAGGAAACAACAAATGAAATGGTATTAAGAATCTGCTCATCACTATCACTATCATTTATCTATTATTATTCTTTTTATTTATTAAATAATTTTTGTTTTAGCATGTTCCTTTGTTACAATATCTTTTAAGTAAACACACGTTTAATGAAATTCCCGAAGCTGTTGTTTGCTCAGTTATTGAATTCTTGATGAAGTTTATGGTTAATTTCCATGACCCTTAATCACTTGACATAAACCAGTGGCATTCCTAGGTCAAGCTTTAACATTTAAAAGCTTAGGCCAAATTCCATTTTTAGTCAATTTGCATTGCACTGTGTCTATTCCTGATTTGGTGCGCTTTAGATAAATTTATAGCCTTCATCATTCACTTGATCAAAAATTGCATTAATTTCGTCTCTGTAAAATGAAATGAAGATTTGCGCTACCCTACCACTAATTAGGATAAAGGACTATTTTAATATATATATTGTTATATTACTGATTAAGAATTATATAAATTACTTAGTCTACACATAAATTCTAAAATCACAATACATTAATAATATACTAAAATATGAATTTGGTCAAACCATTTAATTTGGATAACAGGACTTCTATGATATTTTGGCTCAGGGTAGTAACATTCATTCTGATTCTAGTACATCCAAACATGATATGCATGATTTACGAGTATGAGTCAAATCATTATTAATCACTTAATCACGTATTGAATTAACCATACAAACTCTAATTTTGGCACGCCATTCAATAATTGCAATATTTCATGCCTAAACAAAAATTCAGCCATTTAGAACCATGTAATGAAATCTAATAGTCCAACTCCCACCTCCTGTGTTATGTCATATCTCCTATTGAGGATAAGACATTAGTATTGGGTCGTCAGGACATAGCCATCACCCCATCTCAACATATGGGGGATAACTATTGTTTGATATATATATATATATATATATATGATTCTTCAGGAATTAATTTATACTAGTATAATTAAAAAGATTTAGTTAGTTCAAGTGACTAAATATCTATTTATTTAGTGGAAAGGTTGATGGATGATTCATGGACCCCACCAAATTCAAAAAGTTGGAATATTAAAATTTTTTTAGAGCTTGTGAAGTTAACTTGACTTGACTCTGAATTAATTAAGTTTGATGTATTTCCGAATACCAAAAAAATTTACACTGCATCAAAAAATTTACATTGATATAAGTCATGTGGTCATCACTACCCGTGCATGCACACCGCAACGACGTCCTCCTAGTCATATGAATTTTACCTTGGTTATACGTATTTCAATTACGGATTACGGCCCCTTCGGGCGTGTTGGGATATGACGCCGTGATTGATAGATTCACAGAGATCTTATAAAAATTAAATATCAATAAAAAATAATCATCAACTTAGTATATTATTTGATATATGTTTAAAATTGATTACTAGATACGTTCCATATCTTGATATATCCCATAATTTACAGGATGTAAATCCTATAATAATAGAAAAGATGATCCTCATCAGATAATTAATCCTAACACCGCATTCAAGAAGTGATCCCATTAAGATTTTATATATCATTTATAAATACACAGCTTTAAGTCATCTTAAGAAGGTAACCTCTATTGATGTCTCTACCTCATCTCCTACCTAATCGACAATATATAAGATATCCTCCTCAATGCTTAGCTTCTTTTAATAGTTGACAATTTTATCGAAGAACCATATTTAAGAAGGTTGAGCTCGTGGGCAAAAGGTAGACTATGTGAACGTCGCAAATTATAATGATATATTCCTATATCTGAACCTACCATATCCACATAATTGTACTCTTTTACAATAAGATCAAGAGTACATCGTAATACCCTTCTTTGAATGTTCACAAGCATATATTCTATAACGTCAATATAATGTATGGTTAGAATTATTGATTTCTTAAATGACTTCTTCAATTTTATAATTTGCAACTCAATTAATGAATGTAATTATTTCTAAATTGTGTCAAATATGTCTGTTGAGGTACCAATTAATCCTTTTAACCTTACGTGTGTACTTTCCACCTCTACAAATATGAATATATAATTATTATACATTTAAAGAACAATAGATGATATAAATACATTAAAAGCCAAATTAACATACATATTAATCATATAAGTACTATAATGAATCACCCCATCTGTTCATGCTGAGACAATTTTCTCCTTATATGGGTCCAACCACTAGTCTTTAATATAGGAGAGTATAGCGAGGAATTTCTTCCACTTCAATTCTATTATATTCACTATCTCCATGTAACTACTCTTATCTAATGAGTAGACTACCTTCCTCCAACTTACAACAAACACACTCATCATCACTTTATCTCTCATAAACTTTATAATAAATACTTTAATATTGCTTTTACCTCCCACATTTTGTAGGTTTTCTCAAGTTATGTCCTCTATGATTGCAAATATAATTGCAATCTACATGTGTGGTTTTTTGTATCTAATACATCTTTTCCTACACAACAATTATCATAGTATAATTTAATACACTAGGTAAACTCTAAACAAATCTCAAGCCCATGTTTGTAACATGATTTGAGAAAAGATCCTCTATTAATCCTTTAGTGAAGGGATCAACTAACGTATCATTAGTTTGCATATAAGATATAGATATCTTATTTCTTTTAACCATATCATGAATATAGTGATATTTAACCATTATATACTTACTTCTGGTGCTATCAACTTTACTCTTAATTAGAGTAATTGTTGCATTGTTGTCACAATAAATGACAACATGCTCATTGGTTATATCCAACTTTAAATCACATATTAAGCGACTTAGCTAAATGACACTCATTGCATACATATTGCAAGCAACATACCCAACTTCTTGTATATGTAATGCTACATAATCCTGTTTCTTTTAGGCCTAAGAAACAATACCGTCTCCAAATAAAAATATTTGTTTAGAGGTTGATTTGATGTTATCTTTGCTTCCAGCAAAATTAGCATATGGGTATCCTCATATTTTTAGTTTATTTGTTTCAAAACACAGTTTCAAGTCTTTTATTCTTTTAAGATATCTTAAAATCCTTTTCACAGTTATCCAATGTTGTTAACTAGGATTACTTTGATATTTATCCTCTTGACCTTTAACAATGTACCCTTTTGGTTGTTGCATATATATGACTTCATCTAAATCACCCTTTAAAAATTAATTTTTATATATAATTAATGTAAATCCAAATAATAATATACTAAAATTGCTTAAATTATCCTCGTGAATGCAAATTTCACAATAGAGGAATATGTTTCAAAATAATTTATCTCTTCCTTTGCGAGAATTGCTTTGCAACCAACCTCACCTTAAGTTTGTCGATAGATCCATCGACTCTATATTTCCTTTTAAGAACCCATTTGCAGTTTCTTTCTTTTTGGCAAATCAACCAATTTTCACACTTGGTTTTTCCCAATGGATTCAATGTCCTTATCCATAGCTTTTTTCAAGTTTGAAGAATTAGATGAGTCAATAGCATGTTGTATTAGTGAGCTCATGTAAATCCATTGAATTGTACACTTCTTATTTAAGGTATGTGTGATAATCCTTTAAGTAGTTCGGTGTTACCTTATGTCTTTTATCTCCACTTAAAGTTTCAGTTTACTCAAGAAAATCATTTAAATCATAATCTATGGGTACAAATGATGATAGATCTAGATCCACTAGATCATCAATACATTCATCTCTTTTAAGAACTCAACATCCCTAATTTTTATTAATACATAATCCTTGTGATTAAATACTTTAAAACCTTTAGGATATCTAATGAAAATACATCTCAAGGACCTTCTATGTAGCTTATCACTATACTAGTTAAGGATCTTTACATATGCGATAGATTTTCACTTACTGAGATGACTTAGGTTTAATTTTCTTTCATACATCTTGTATGATATAGAGAATATAACCTTATATGATACTTTATTTAATATGTACACGATTGTACTCACTGGTTCTCCTCAAAATATCCTACGAAGAAAAATATCTATTAACATGAACCTTGTCATATTTAGTAAGGTCCTGTTATATATTTATACTAAACCATTTTGTTGAGGTGTCCTACGCATTGTATTTTATTTTAAAATAAAGTCTTTACAATATTCTAAGTATTCTATAGAGATATATTCCCCACATTGATCAAATCTCAAGACATTGGTAGTATGTCCTATTTGGTTTTCAATTTTTGTTTATATTCTTTGAATACTTCAAGCATGTGAGAATTATGTACCTAGGTATATATATATCAAATAATCATTGATAAATGTTATAAAATAAACCTATAAAACCTAATCTTATCAAATAATCAAATAATATGATTATGTTAGTTCAACACCAATTCGGGGACTAATCTGTAATTTTTTGCTTATTACCACCCTTGTAATTTAAGGTTGCAAGGACAAATCCATAATTTTATCTGTTTATCTATTTTTGTAATTTTTTATAAAACCTAAAGATAAAACTGTAAAATTATATCTAGTTTTTAGTAATTTTTGAAGTTGATAAGGGACAAAATAGTAATTTTGTCTTTTCATCCTAATTTATAATTCTACTAGAACACAAAGGGCATAATTAATTTTTCATTAACTGGGAGACCAGTGAATATCTCTTATGGTGTGGGACAACAGTGTAATTCTATTTGATAAATTTGACAAAAATATCCCTTCGATCATTTAAGGGAAACATTGTTTTTTGAGTTTAAAATATCTGAATTTTTTGGTAATGTAAACACTAAAAAAAAATTCAAAATAAAACATTTTCATCTTTTAGAAATTTTGCTTTTTTTTGGCAGTTTTGAGTTTTTAAATAAAAATACATCAAATGAACTCATTTTGACATCAAAATTTTCTAGAAACCTCAAAATGATGATATAGTGTATCACTTTTGAAAAAAATCAAATTTTGACAAAATTTTATAAAAATGACTATTTTTTCCTCAAGACCAAATTGACAGGATTTTGGCTTTTTAAATGATTGTCTTCTAAAGAAGGATGATTTCAAACAAATTTTTTATAAACAAATGAAAATGAGAACATTGAGAATCAAACCCAAAGATATTTATAAATTTATAGAATTCTAAAACCCTTTAAATTCATAAACAAATTAAATTCAAATCATACCTTAGAAATTCGCTCGGTTGAGAGGGGTCTCATTCTAAGACCTGATACCGAGGGTTAAAGTGGTTTGATACTCTATACCAGTTAAAGTAGTTTAATACCCTACATCCTTAAAGTGGTTCGATACCCTACACCCATTGAAGTGGTTAAAGTGGTTTTATGTCCTACACCCATAGGGTTAAATGGTTAAGGTGGTTAAAGACTGACTCACGGAGCGAAAGTAGGTCACCCTTGCAAAAAGAAATTGGGAATGAAACCGAGTGTTTTTTAAACATAATATTTGAAGATTTCATTAAATTTGATGTTTTTAAATATAAAAATATTTTTTTTATAAAGTGTTTGAAACATGCCATATATAAAATTCAGACCAGAAGAAAGTAAATTCCCTAGAAAGAGGAGGTGGCATGAACCAAAAAGGCAACGACCGAGCACCTACCAATTTCAGCACTATTAGGCAAGGTAACCTGTCATTTTTAGTTTTAGGTATTAGAAAGGAAAGTCGGCATTGAAAAAGGAAAGTTGACGTTAAAGAAAAGAAAGTCGACGTTGAAGAAGGAAAGTCGGCACCCAGAATGGAAGGTCAGCATCATCAATACTTGATTTGGCAAGTAGTAATCCTTAATTTGGTAAGCCACTAAGAGGAAACCAGTTTCAGAGTTCAACATCAAAGGATTAAGCAACTTACCTTATCAAGCTTCATCAAATGAGCAGATGCACTTACTATATCAAATGGAGTAGAGTTTTAGCAAGAAGGGTTAACATTTCACTTACCATATCCAAAGAAGCAAGTTTTGGCAAGAAGGGCCAGCATTCACTTGCCAAGTGCAACTATTTTGAATAAGTTAATTTGCCTTACAAAAATCTACAGCAAAGAGGCAGTCCTTGGCCTATAAAAGGGGCTTCAAGCGGACTGCAAATCATCAATCCGAGTTCAATCATCTCATCCACAAGTCATCCAACCATCCAGCTTCTCACGACCCAACAAGAGGGAGAGAAATAGAGGTTGAGAGAGAGAGAAAGAGGGAGAGAGGAAGAAGAAGGTGCCCCGCCACTAACTGTTTGCCGTCCTCCAATCTTTCTGTCACAGGTCCATTCCTCCTTTATTTTTTTTTATAATTATATCTCCTCTTTCATTAAGCTTTATGGGGTTGTAATTAAGGAGCTCATGTCTCCATGATGATGTATTAATCAAGGTTCATATATTGCCCCATCTCTCTTTCATTCATATGCTATTCGTTATATATTTTAATTTTGATTCTTTCTACTCCATAACATAATATAAGATTATAGACCTCTTAATCCCCCTATGTTCATGTGGTAATTAGGATTTTATTTATTTTGAATAGTTATAGATTAAATTTTAATTCAGACGAAAACGCATGCACAAATTTAGAATCTGAAAACATGTTTTTCTACACTCTATATATGTCCGATAAACAAATTTTATTTCAAGATCCCATGCTTCAAATGTTTTGAAATTTGCACATCTAATCTATACACACCAACACACTTTCAATAAAATTTTCAAAAATTTTAGGCTTGTCAAACATTACCAATAAAATCAAAGAAGTTTTATTAAAATCAAAATATATTATGAAAAACCAGAGGTTCCTGTAACAGAAGTTAGGTTATTATACAATATCTTTGTATACATTAAACCAATTTAAAATAGTCTCATTGGAAAGCTGAAATCCATAGCTTTCCAACAAGACTAATTTCATAGAAATCAGAGGTTTAATCGTAAAAATACAATAGTTTTTCTAAACCTCTAACTTTTTGACATAAGTCTGTCTCGAGAGTTTGAGTGGGGCATATTTTCATAATTAATTATATAAATCTACAACACATAAAATAAAAAATAAAAATATTTCACGAATCTATACATTAAAATCTATTTTCTGTAAAATTTTCAAAAGTTTTGGAAATTCAAAACTATTCTAAAAAAATCAGAGGCAAGTCGCTGAAAATAGAACCAGTTTCTGTTTTGAAGAACTTGGGATGTTTTTGAGTTTAGAAGTTGAAATCACGATTTTGTCAAACCTTTGAAATTGAAATTTTATTTTTGAAAACTTAACGGATTACGAATGATTTTCAAAGCGTGTAGGTTGATCCTTGAGCATTGGTTTAAGAAGGCAGAAAATCATCAATCACTATACAAAGTCAGAAAATCATCTTTGTTAGTTTGAGTAAACTAACTGGCACGCTCGCACATATGACGTAGTTCGGGAATTTCATTTCAAATCTTCACGTAGGTTTCAAAATAAAAATTCACACCTATAGGTAATTTTGTTTTATGGCAGTTCTTTATAATTAAGGATGGTTCAGGATAAAACAAATTATTTTATCTATTGCGTGAGGCAGTTTCTATGAAACTGTTGATAGTTTTTCCAAAACTATAGTGAGGGTCGTATCTAACTCTAGTTTTTGGGAAAACCATAGTTTTAGGTTGTGGTTTTGAAGAAAACAACATTTGGTTTTCTATTGGAAGGAAAACAATCGTGAGAGAGAGAGAGAGTGAAAGTATACGGAGAGAAGAGAGAGTGAAGGAGGGAGAAGAGGTGAGGGTTAGTCCTCGTTATCGGGACCTCTCAACACCGCTGCCATTAGATGTTTTCAGCCATTGATGAGAATATTTCCCATACAGTGGAGACAAACTTTTTTTTTTACGGCTATAAAATTTAATGGGTCCTGCCTTGGGGCAACAACCTGTCCTCTAGTTTTCAATCTATATACTTTATTCTCTTGACCTTTAACAATGTACCCTTTTGGTTGTTGCATATATATGATTTCATCTAAATCACTATTTAAAAATTAGTTTTTATAACTAATTAATATAAATTCAAATCATAATATACTAAAATTGCTTGAATTATCCTCATAAATGCAAATTTCATAATAGAAGAATATGTTTCAAAATAATTTATCCCTTCCTTTGCAAGAATCGCTTTGCAACCAACCTTGCCTTAAGCTTGTCGATAGATCCATCGACTCTATATTTCCTTTTAAGAAATCATTTGTAGTTTATTTTCTTTTGGCAAATCAACCAATTTTCAAACTTGATTTTTTTCAATGGATTCAATGTCCTCATCCATAGCTTTTTCGAGTCTAAAGAATTAGATGAGTTAATAGCCTGTTGATAAGTCAAGATATTAGTCAGCTATTCTAAATCCATCGAATTGCACACTTCTTATGTAAGGTAAGTGTGATAATTTTTAAGGAGGATGGTATTACTCTATGTCTTTTATCTCCATTTAAAGTTTCATTTTGCTCAAAAAGATCATTTAAATCATAATTCATGGGTTCAAATGATGATAGATCTAGATCAACTAGATCATCAATACATTCATCATCGTTTTCAAGGGTATCATTCTTAGTCTCTTTTAAGAATTCAACATCCCTACTTTCTATTAATTCATTGTCCTTGTGATTAAATCTTTTAAAACCTTTAGGATATCTAATGAAAATATATTTCAAGGAACTGTAATTTAATTTATCACTACACTAGTTAAGGATCTTTACATATGCGATAGATCCCTACCTGCTGAAATGACTTAGGTTTTGTTTTATTCCAAACTACATCTCGTATGATGTAGAGAACACAACCTAACATGATACTCTAATTAATATTTATATGATTGTACTCACTACTTCTTCTCAAATATATCCTAGGAAGAGAAACATCTATTAACATGAACCTTGTCATATTTAGTAAGGTCTTATTATATCTTTATACTACACTATTTTATTGAAGTGTCCTACGCATTGTATTTTATTTTAAAATAAAGTTTTCACAATATTTTAAGTATTCTATAAAGGTATATTCTCTACCTCGATCAGATCTTAAGACTTTAATACTATGTCCTACTTGGTTTTCAACTTTTTTTTTTATATTTTTTGAATACTTTAAGTGCATGAAATTTATGTGCTAAGATATATATATCTCGAATAATCATCGATAAATGTTATAAAATAAATCTTACCTCGATAAAGTGAGTGTGAACGATTTATAATAGGGTTGCTGCCCTAATTGTTTCTTTAAGAAATGATTTTTTGATCATTTTTTCTTGTATACAGGATTCATACTTACTAAAAGTATTTTCCTAAAATCTAGACAATAAGTTAAAATTGATGAATTTTCTTGACTTTTTCAAACTTATATGTCTTAGGCGTTTATGTCATAAATTCACATCAACATCAAAGATACAATTGATATAAGTAGAAGAGCCTTTATTTTCATTTATATTTAATTTGAACAATCCATATTCAATATCAAATAGTCCAGAGAAGGTTATCCTTGCTTACTTTCCATAGTTACCTTCAAAACCTTTCTTAACCAAAGTAGGAATTGAAATTAGATTGCGTGTAATAGAGGGTATAATCAATACATCAGCCAGTACTACTGGTGTACCTTATACATATATCCTAAAGGACCCACCCATAAGGACATTTGGGAAAATGTTGTTTCCTATGTATATGATATTCCCTTGGTTTATGTTCATTTAGGTTTATAACTCATTCTTTGATTTTAAAGATGGGACAGACAACGCCTTAATCGATCTACCAACCAGTCATTGGGTGGTCTATGTAGAGGCACTCTAAAATTAAGTAGATTATATAATGTTTCTCCATTTGGCTGCGATGTTGAGTGCTTCCATCGTTGGTCTTTTTGTTGTGGCAATCTCTCTTTTAGTGTCCCATTTTTCTATAGTTGAAGCACTCGACCCGAGAAACGATTTTCTATATTTTCTTAAAAATTGATCGTCTTTCTTGTTATTTTTGTCAAACTTCTTGTTTGGTTTATTCTTTTGTAGTTGAGTTTTGAGCTGGACCTTATCTCATCTTGAGCTACTAATAATTTTTTTTTCTTATTTTTATTCATGTGTTCTTGTTCAATTACTAATTTTAGGAGAAATTCAAAAGATTTATTTCAACCCCTAATCAAAGGACAGTGACAACCATATTCCATGAAAGAAAAAATTATTTAGAATAGTGGATATCTCCATGCTTCAGGGATAATTGACTTTGTTACAACCAAGTCTCTTACCATTATCAACATTTGGTTCATATGTTGTACTATATTATATCATTGTTTCATTTTGTAGTTGTATTTTTGGAGTAGTAGTTGGATATGTAATTTGATTGTAGTGTCATATTTAGTTGTTATACAGTCAAACAACTCCTTAGCGGTCTTGAATTCCTCAAAGACCCTAATAAGATCATCCTCTACATATGTCAGCATTATGGTTTTGGCTATTGTGTTATCTTTAAGTAATATTTTATACATTTTCTTTTCTTGTTTAGTTGTATTGGGAGTAGGGGTCAAAACTGTTACTCTAAGTACATAATCCACGCCATCCACTATAAGGGGGATATGTCTTTTCCATGTTTGAAAGTTTTAAACCATTTAATTTCTCGGGTTTTGCCAACTCAGATACGCAAATTCTAATATGTAACACATAATAAATAAGATGTCCAATAGCCAATCATCAAAGAGAAATTTGCTAAATATCCATATACTCAACTGCAAATAATTACATGTACCCAAAAACAATTTCAAATAAAGCTTAGGTACCATTTTGGAATAAACCTTAATATGATTATGTTATTTTACAACCAATCTAGAGACTAATCTGTAATTTTTTGCTTATTAACACCCTTGGAATTTAAGGTTGTAAGGGCAAACTCATAATTTTATCAGTTTGTCTGTTTTTGTAATTTTTTAAAAAACCAAAGGACAAAACTGCAAAATTATGTTTGGTTTTTAGTAATTTTTAAAATTGATTAGGGACATAATAGTAATTTTTTCTTTCCATCCTAATTTATAGTTCTACTCGAACACAAAGAGCATAATTAACTTTTCATTAAGTGGCAAACCAATGAATATCTTGTTCTGTAAGGGATAATAATGTAATTCTATTTGGTAAATTTGACAAAAATATTCTTTAGATTGTTTAAAGAGAACAATGTCTTTTGATTTTAAAATATTTGAATTTTTTGGTAATTTTGTTTTATGTCAGTTCATTATAATTAAGGATGTTAAGGATAAAACAAACTTTTCTATAAGCTGTTTGAGGTAGTTTCCACGAAACTGTTATGATTTTTCCAAAAGCGAAGGGAGGGTGGTATCTACTTCTAATTTTTGGGAAAATGGTTGTGGTTTTGAAGAAAACCGCATTTCGTTTTTTGTTGGAAGGAAAACAACCGAGAGTGAGAGAAGAGACAACGGAGGAAGGAGCGGAGGCGAGGGTTGGTCCTCTGTAATGGGACCTCTCGACACGACTGCCGTTAGCTGTTTTTAGAATATTTCGTGTATGGTGGATACAAACTTTTTTTTATGGCCATGAAATTTGACGGGTCCTGCCTTCCGGCAACAACCTGTCCTCTCAAGCCATCCCAATCAAGGGATAACTTCTCGTTCTCTATTCTCAAAGAAAAGCAGTGTTCGTCCCCCTTCTTTTGTGTTTCTATTTCTTTTTTCGAGAGAAAAATTCTAACCTTGCTTTGATGCCACCGTTTATGGTTACCCACGATAAAGATGTTTCTTTAGCTTATATTTTTAAACTATCATTGCCTTTACCTTTATAACAAAAATATTTCTTTTTAAATTATCATTGCCTTATTATTGGTGAGAGGTGTAAAGTATTTAATAAATACGTTAAAATAAGTTTTATGTTTCCTTTTTAAAAAGGTTGAAAGCACCCATCGATTCTTGGCTTGTCTTCTCGGACTCTATTGGCCGAAAATGGCTAATGTTACGTTACATGCTAATGCTCTCTCTCCTCAATCTGCAACGCCATTGAGTTCGCTAACGACAACAGGAATTGCAGGGCTGGATACGGCGATCGTACTACAGTCGATCAGGCTACCGTGCTTAGTGCTGGATCATTAGGTTTTTTTTTGTATAGGCAAACTCAAGTTATTACTAATATTTTCATGTTAGTTCTTAAACAAAGCTTCAAGCTGAGAACAGAATAGGCATTTTTGAAAACTGTGAATACTTGTTGTACCTGCGTCATCACCGTCCATTATCACGATCAAATCGGATGCACGGAAGGAGGCTGGATTTAGTGTGGTATCGAGATTTCTCGTTCATATGAATCGCATCGAGGAGCTTGGTTTATGGTTGGTTCAGAGGAAGGCATTGCTTGCGGCTGTTGCAGAAGACCTACGTGCAACATCAATTTGATTCACCCTCGCCATTCAGGTTGGCAGGGTAACAGTTGCAGGGTAAATAGCCTTGAAAGAGACTTACCAATTGAATAGGCAGGAAAATGCCATTTTCTTTCTCCTTTCAGATGTAATGTTTAATAAGGTTCATACCATTTTCTATTTGTTTGACGATAACCAGTTACCAACATAACATAATCCTAGTCGAAATATTTCAGTGGACAGAGTGATTATAGCATCTGTAAACATCTGTTATTGTGTTTCTCAAGTAGTAATTGGATGCGATGGGGATCGATCTGTAGTAGCTCAGTGGCGAGGCCTTGCTGAGCCACAGCAATTTGGTCAGACAACACTAACCATCATGGTGATTTTTCCTAATAGCCATGGATTTGAGCATGAATTCCACCAGCTTGTTGATGAGGGAACTCAAGCAGGTTTCCTTTTCTTTGAATGACAAGGAGTTATTTTGGATCATGACGTGAGAACGGCAGCCTTTGAGAACATGTAAAAGTGATTGTAGATTATTTGTTTTTCCATTTTGCTTCCATATGCAGATATTATCAAGTACTCATTGTTGATACAAAAAGATGTACTACAAAGGCTATGAAAGGATTTTTCAGCCAAGTCTGTAGAAGGGATCAACATGTCTGATTTGTCAACATTGACACTAGCTCCGTTGATGATTTGGCAGCCATCACATTATGTTTTTTGCTATTTCAATAAATCACCGGCTTGACATAAAAAATTTAAAGATTCAGAACAACCAGCTCACATGCTTAGGGGACTCGACCTATAAGTTGAAGGTCATCAATTCAATACCCGGGCATGCATGCATGTGTGGCTTCAGCCTTCCCATTGTAAACCAAAATAAACACAAAATAGAAAAAGAAAAACTTGCGAATGGAGAAAACCAGCACCCGGAGAACTTTAACCCATCGTGGCCAACCTGGCTCCAACTGGATTAGTTGGGGGTCCCGCGGGTTCCAGAAACCCATAGTTTAAAATAAAAAGTGCAATAGCATATGACGTGACGATGATTTTGATAAAATCTCTAAAGCCTTAGGTTTGTTGTTAATCTATTAAAAGGTTAGAGTTTTTTCCCCTTATCATTGAGGTGTCGCTTTGAGTTTAACCAACTATGTAGGTGTCTTCTTAAAATTATGCATACTTTAAGTTATTACTAACGCTTTGATGAGACAAAAGAGAAATATTAATGTATAGAGCTACCAGGAAACATTAGATCTCTAATGAGATTATTATATAAAATATTTAGCACTAGTAGAGAAAGACACTTAGTTATTTGAGCACTTAGAGAGGCGGCAAAACACAGCTTTCCCACATTACTATCTACACACTTCTTTACCATTCACACACTCTTTTTTCAACAAATACCAAAATTACCCTCTATATAAATAGTCTCTCCTCTCCCACCCAATTCTATCAAGAGTCTATCTTCTCGGGTCTATTTGCTTTGGCAATGGATGTTTCATTTAGTGTTATTGCCTTCTTCGCAACTCAATGCATATTCTTACAAATCTCGTCGAAGAAAAAAGAAAAAACATAAACAAAAATGAAACCAATAACAAGGAAAAGAACAACAACAACAATAAGAATGAAAAGAATGAAGAAACATATGAAAAAATAAAAAACTAGGTCAAGTTCTTGACAAGGGAGACACGCATATGCCACATCTCTTTCATCGAAAACTTACCTGTTTTTTTCATTTTGATTCGACCGAAATGAAATCAATACATCACTGCCATACATTGAAATGCTTTTTTACATTGACATACATTGACAACAAAAAATATATCAACTCAAATAAACAATAAAAAATATATCAAATCAATGAAATGCTCCACTAAATCACTAAAACCCTCTTCAAATCGGCTCCCTTCTCCCTTTCTCTTATTTTCCCTATTCTTCTTTTTTCTTTTTGTTTCTTTTTTGATCATATTCAAAGCACTATGAAATAATGGATGGTTAAATATTATATATTGGATCGAGGTTCATGTTGTAGGTCACTGAAAAAATGGTATAGAATGATTGATGGTAAGGAAAAACAGACCAAGAGAGGGAGAGAGGAGAGAGAAATTTTCACATATCAGGGGTATTCGGATTTTTTGGATTTTAGTAGGGGCAAAATAAAAAACATTGTAAAGAGGGTGTGTGTGGATAGTAAAAAGGTTGAGAAAATGCGAAAATTATTTTTTCCAGTTACAAAATGAGGCCCCAACCTAACACACACTCTCTCTCCATGCAGCTCCTTGGGAGTCCTACCTGCCGACCAACATATTTCTGTTTTTTTATTACCAAGATGGGGTGAGGTAGGACTCCTATGAGTACAAAAAACTGTGAAGAATTTACTCAAACAAAGGGATGGGAAAAACTAGTTGTTGATCTGCAACTTAGCAGAAAAAAGTATCTTCTAACTTAGATACCATGAGCCACAAATGTGTTGCTTGATTCAATATTAGCAACCAAATTTCATGATTTTAATAACACCATATATCAATGCAACCTAGCTCTTTATTGGATTGCTATACTGCTGAAACAAAGGTAGTTACTGCTTGATCCACTATCATACATTGACAATGCCTTTTTTACAGTGTAAAAAGCATGTTACGTGTTCTTTACCTTGAACTGTTAATGAACTTCTGCCAATTGGCCTTCAGCTAAGACTTCATTGGCATGGCTATTGTAAAGGACAACAAAGGAGAAGGACTCACAACCAGGGTGCTAGTTTAGTGGTTTGTTGTTTCATTGGAATGATAGGTCAATAGCTCCAGTTCGAGTGAAAATAAGAAGAAGATTAGTCCTTTCTTTTGATATCTAATAATCCTGACTCTCTGATGAAAAAATTTCAATAGTTAGATTCCATATCAACTTTAATAAACCCATATTCCATGGCTCGTTTGAAATTGGAGACAATATCTTGATGATTCTATAATAATAGGGGCTTGCTCAAAGTCTTGGAGAATCTGCCTCCACCATTTCCATTGCATTATGTGCCTTCTACGATCCATGCAGCTCTGAGGAATGTAACATCATGCCCACAAAGGATAAATCCTACCTGCCAAAAGTAACCTTTCTTATTGTAGATTGTAAGCTTCCTCCATCCATACTGAAGTGGTATCCATTTCATAGGAAATAACCATATGATTGGAATAGGATGTTGGATAGAGTGCATTTTAGGAAGGATATACTTCCTAATCCTATGTATAACTTTTTTTAATACTTATAAGTATGCTTATAGACATGTGATGCAGTAGAAAGTTCATTTTCCCCTATAAGAGACGAATGACTAACTCGAAGGTCACCATCGATTGCTCTTTGATTATGGTGTTGCTGATACAATATTTACTCAATGCTAGCAATGAGGCAGTGAGATTATTGTGGGAAGACCATACCGTGCCGAACATATAGCTAACCTCATTCCAAATGTTTCTGGTCATGGACCATTTAAGGAATAAATGAATAATGGACCCATATGCTCTCTTTCATAAGATACAATGTCCTCCCCCGCCAATACCAAATCTATGGAGTCTTTCTAGCATAAGGAGCTTACTTCTATTGCAAAACGAAGAGTGACTTCTGTTTGAGGGTAATGATTGTGACACTAAATATATTTCGTCATGAGAAAAGATTCACCTTTTTCTCTTAGTACTTCCCATGCAATTGTAGAAGAAAATGGTTGGTTCCCGTCCTAGACCAACTGATCAATGTTTGTTCGATGTGTTGGGGACTATTGAGTAAGAAGGTATCGGGAGGGGCTCTCATAAGTTGTTTAGTGTAGTACGTCAAGATATCTGTTCGGCATTGTTGCATCCTTAACCGTGAATCTTCTTAGCACTTTATATTACTCAACTGAAATAGAACGTTCAATGTGACAAGCTATAGGTTCATCATTGAGCCAAAGATCGAATCACAATTCTACCTTGCTTTCATTGCTAATTTCTCAAAATACCTAGGAGCTCAAAACAAGACAACCAGACATTATTGATTTTCATCCCCAAGAGCTTATCTGTTCCTTCCAAGGCACCAACAGAAAAATTTGATAATGAACACTTGGAGCAGGAAGCCTTAAAAGTAATAGCATAATTTTCTATTTGAAGACTAAAAGTCCACGTAGTCAAGCGGGTTTGATGTGGAACAAGTTTTGGTTATGATTTAAGTTTTGAGCACCAGTCTTCCATTTGAAAAACTAATGGATTTGTGGTTCCTCTTTAAAAGAGACAGCTCCTAGTGCCGATCTAAGCACGGGTGACAATGGTCTGGGTCCGGACAGGCATAACCATACCCTCCCTACTGCATACTTGAACCTTAATGACTTAGTATCTTCTTAATAACCATCCCCAAGAGTTTTTTTGGTGTTGGATTCTTGAGAAGTTTGTGTATTCAACTAACCTTAGTATCTTCTTATATTCTGTGCATCTCTGTGTTATTATTTTATTGGTTCTTACGTAAGTGCTCTTATTGTGTACTCTTGCAGCTTTCTTTTTGAATAGATGTTGTTATGAAACTGCACTGGAAGTGCTTGATGAAATCTTCCGATGAGCCCTCCCCCCCCTCTCTCTCTCCATTTTCACTAATTCGTGTCAATTTTTCAAAGTGATGGAAGAATTGATGGAGATGTTACGCATAGAATTAATACTGGTTGGTTAAAATAGAGAGGAGCATCGTATTCTTTCTGATAAGAAGATACCATTAAAATTAAAAGGTAAATATTATAGAGCAGCAATTAGGCGCCATGTTTTATGGTTATGAGTGTTGGTCAGATAATCATCAACATGTACAAAAGATGTCTGTGACAGAAATGAAGATGTTGAGATGGATGAGTGGTCATACAAGAAAAGACCGTATACATAATGAGGTTATTAGAAACAAAGTAAGAGTGGCACCAATAGAGGATAAAATGAGAGAACATCGTTTAAGATGGTTTGGACATATATAAAGAAGATCAAAAGAAGAACCTATAAAAAGGTTAGAAAAACTAAATTTGGAAAGTATTAAAAGAGGTAGAGGACGACCACAAAAGTGTTGGAAAGAAACAATAAAGAACGATCTAGCTTATTGGGAGTTAACTGCTAACATGGCACAAGATAGGGATATGTGAAAACAAAGAATTCATGTAGCCGACCCCGTCTAGTATGGGAAAAGGCTTAGTTGTTTTGTTGTTGTTTGTATTTCTAAGCACCGAAATAACTATTGGTCTTTTGGAATGATGTTACTAGGAAATACCAATAAATTTTCTCATTCTACTTCTTGCAATTCTTGTGTATCTAGCTAATGATTATTATCTATGGATAACTCTCCACGCTACTATTTTGCCAGAACAAATACCCAATCTCACCAGCATCCGAGCCATCTTTCGATTTAGACATTTTAGTTTTTAGGATTTGCAAATTTTCTTTCGTTAAAATGCATTAAGTTTCTCCTTTCTTAGGATCTCCTGCAGAATTGAAACACTCGTCTCTCCTCTCTCGTGATCAGTTGTTGGAAAACACCAAGGATCGTGCCTTGTTTGAGGAGTTTAAGCTTTCCAAGCCTTGGTGAAGGTACCAAAAGTGTTGCTTTATACTTTGGCTCTTAGTGTTCACCCGTGCCTGTAACAGTTGGTGAATATGATTTAAATGTTCTTCTGTTGGATGCTTCTTAGATAGATTGATCCGATATCTGTAGCTAGAGTCAACAACATCCATTCTTGAGTAGATTACTACCAAAGAAGCTACTGATCAGTTTCAATTCGACCGAGGACAGCAATGTGCAAGATTTGTGATGATTAGTTGAATTGAGGTGGGGTACTCGTATTGGTTACATTTTGTTAATATTGTTGATCAACATTCTGTCAAGCAATCTCAACCTAATCTAGCAATTGCTTGTGAATCATGACAGCTAATTCATCAATATGTAGATCACTAGATCAGGTGTACATTTGGTCTAATCTTCAGAATTGACGAGAGATACAGTAAATTGAGGCTTAGTGAACTGAGTGGAAGAGCTATGTGCTCATTTTTGGTTGACATGAGAGCTAGGTTGATTGTATGAGTTGATGCCGATAAGGGAGAGGGTAGAAGGGAATGGTACGGAGGTTATGGCGTATGTGTAAGGGTGAGATCAACTTCCTTACTATTGCATATGTTGTACTGTCATACATGTCAAACGCGTGAGGCACTTTGAAGGGGACAGTCATGCTTTCTTTTGTCTACGACTCACGGAAGCACCAAAAACGTTTGGGGATGTATATTGGCAAGATTAATTGAGATCCCATTTTCAGATGGGTTCATCTTGCTCTCATGATGGATTTCTAGGGGTTTATCCTGTTCTCATGATGGATTGCAATCGATATATTTTTGTTGTAAATGTGGTTGTGCGTGGCTTTATCTTCTTATATCTATTTCCATATCCAACTTAATTGCATTAAGTTGTAAACACCCAATTTTTTTTTCAAAATAATTTTTTTCATCTTTTAGAAATTTTGCTTTTTTTTGCAGCTTTGGACCTTTTAAGGGTTTTCCAAATAAAAACACCTTAAATGAATTTATTTTCACATCAAAATTTTGTAGCAACCCCAAAATGATAGTATATATCATCCCTCTAAAAAAAATTCAATTTGGACAAAATTGCATAAAAATGACTATTTTGCCCTCATGACCAAATTTGTAGGATTATGCCTTCTTAAATGATTGCCTTCTAAGGAAGGATGATTTCAAACAATTTTTTTTATAAACAAATGAAAATGAGAATATTGAGAATCAAACCCAAAAATGTTTGCAAATTATAAATTTATAAAATTCCAAAACCCTTGAAATTCATAAACAATTTAAATTCAAATCATACCTCAGAAATTCACTAGGTCGAGAATAGTCTCATTTCGAGACCTGATACCCAAGGGTTAAAGTGGTTCGATACCCTACACCCGTTGAAGTGGTTAAAGTGGTTCGATATCCTACACCTGTTAAAATGGTTCGATACCCTACACCTGTTGAAGTGGTTAAAGTGGTTAAATACCCTACACCTATGAAAAGTGTTAAATGGTCAAGGTGGTATAGACTGACTCATGGAGCGAAAGTATGTCACGCTTGCAAACAAAAGCTGGGAATGAACCTAGTGCTTTCTAAAAATAATATTTGAAGATTTCATTAAATTTGATGTTTTCAAATATAAAAAAGTTTTCTTTAAACAAAGTGTTTAAAACCATACATGCCATATATAAAACTCGGACTGGAATGAGGCAAATTCCCCGGAAAGAGGAGATGGTATGGACAAAAAAGGTAATGACTGAGCACCTGCCAATTTCGGTACTGTTGGGAAAGGTAACATGTCATTTTTAGTTTCAAGTATTAGAAAGAAAGGTTGGCGTCAAAAAAAGAAAGTCAACATTCAAGAAGGAAAGTCAGCGCCCAAAACGGAAGGTCGGCGTTCAGGAAGGAAAATCGGCGTTAACCACACCAAAGGAAAGTGATGCTCGATTTGCCAAGCTGTAATGCTCGATTTAACAAGTAGTGACGTTTAATTTGGTAAGCCACTAAGAGGAAACTTACTAGTTTCAGAGTTCAACATCAAAGGATTAAGAGCAACTTTCCTTATCAAGCTTAATCAAATGAGCAGATGCACTTACCATATCAAATGGAGTAGATTTTTGGAAAGAAGGGACAATATTTCACTTAGCATATCCAAAGGAGCAGGTTTTGGCAAGAAGGGTCAGTATTCACTTGCTAAGTACAATCATCTTGAATAAGGCAATTTACCTTACAAAAATCTGCAGCAAAGAGGCAGCCCTTGGCCTATAAAAGGGGCCTCAAGGGGCCTACAAATCATCAATCTGAGTTCAATCATCCCATCCACAAGTCATCCAACCATCCAGGTTCCCACAACCCAGCAAGAGGGAGAGAAAGAGAGAACGAGAGAGAGAGGAAGAGAAAAAGAAGAAGGGGAGGTTCGCCGCCACAAGCCATCGGCCGATCCTTTCACCAAAAGTCCACTCTTCACTTATTGTTTTTAATTACTATCTCTTCTTTCATTAAGATTAAAGAGGCTGTAATTAAGAAGCTCATGTCTCCATTATGATGTATTAATCAAGGATCATATGCTGTCCCATCTCTTTTTCATTCATCGATTATTTGTTATGAGTTTAAATTTCAATCTTTTCTACTCCATAATATAATATGAGTTTATATATCTCTTAATCCCCTCTATGCCCATGTTGTAATTAAATTTTTGTTTATTTTAAATGGTTGTAGATTAATTTTTAATTCGGACGAAAACACATACACGAATCTGAAAAACTGTTTTCCTCCACTCTATACATGTTTGATAAATGAATTTTATTTCAATATCACATACTCTGAATGTTTTGAAACTTTGTACTTCTAATCTACATGCTCCAACACACTTTTAATAATTTTTTTAGGAATTTTAGGTTTGTGCAACATCATAAATAAAATCAGAGAAAATCAAATAAAACCAGATCACATTGTGTAAAATTTAAAGTTCCTGCAAAAGTGGTTGGGTTATTATCTCATATTTTTGTATATAATAAACCAATTTTTATTGAAAATGGTCTCATTAGAAAGCTAAAATCCATAGCTTTCCAACAAGACCAAATTTATAGGAATCGAAAGTCTGAGCATAAAAATATAATAGTTTTCTAAACCTCTGATTTTTTGACATAGGTCTATCCCGAATCTTTGAGTGGGGTCTCTTTTTGGATTTAACTGAATAAATCTACAACATATAAAATAACAATAAAAATAGTTTTTGAATCTTTACATTAAGTTTTGAGAATTTTTGGAGATTCAAAAGCTATCTAAAAAGATCAGAAACAAATCTTTGAAAATAGAACCAATTTCTGTTTTTCAAGATTTGGAATGTTTTTGAGTTTGGAAGTAAAATCACGATTTTGTCAGGATTTTGAAATTTCAATTTGGTTTTGAAAACTTACTGGATCTCAAATGATTTTCAAAGCATCTTGGCTGACCCTTGAGCATCGGTTCAAGAAGGCTTACATCGAAAAGAGCTCACTTGTCCACAATTACTACACGAAGTTAGAAATCAATCTTTGCTAGTTTGAGCAAACTAGCTACCATGCTCGTGCACACGACGTAGTCTGCTGATTTAATTTCAAGTCTCCACATAGACTTAAGAATAAAAAATTCACATCTACAGATTTGGCACGCCCGGTGGGATGTGAATCTTTGAAAATTATTTGATTCAGTCTTATTTTTCCAAACACAAACCAATTTCAAATCGTGATTTTAAACTCCTCTCTTTTTTCAAATCCTTTGTTTTGAGTTCAATTACCAATAATTCAATAATGTCGGGTTTGGATGATTCCTTTGAAAATATGTCAAGGAAGGATTCATCATGCTTTCAAGATCGATTTTTTAAAACCACGAAGAAATCTTCTCACCAAGCAGTGAGGCAATGACATCCATTACGCCATCATTGGTCTACCCGCAAAACTAGACTTGGAAATAGAAATGTACTTGATGTTAGAAACAAAGATTCTTACATGGAGACTTAGAGGAAGAAATTTATATGGAGCAACCCGTATGCTGCTAATCCAAGAACCGGGCAAGAAGCACTGGTAGTGTCGTTGTTAAGAAAAGCCTTTATGGTCCGAAGCAAGCTCCAAGGTAATGGTATAAGAAGTTTGATTCTCTTTACGACCCAACACAATTTTAAGCAGACCTCACTTGAGACTACTGCGTGTTTGTGGAATAAATATGAAAATGGTGAATCCATCATACTATTGTTGTATGTTGATGATATGCGATTATTGGGAAATATAAGACAAAGATATTTGCTCTCGAGAAAGCATTGAGCAAATCTTTTGCCAACAAAAGATCTGGGTGCGATGAAAGATTCTTGGAATAAAATGCTTCACAAAAAGCATCGGAAGAGATCTTTTGCCATAAAAGATCCGGTGCAAGAAAGAAGATTCTTGGAATAAAGATCATTAGAGATCGTCTCTAAAGAATGTCAGGATGTCACAAGAAGACTATATGTTAAAGCCCTTGAAAGGTTCAACATGCATAATGCCAAACTGCGTGCATGTTCCATTACCCGGCCATCTCAAACCGGAAGTAAGACGCAATGTCCGGGAAATGATTTAAGAAAAAGAAGAAATGAGCAAAGCGTCTCCGTTTCTTTTCTATCATAGGTAGTCTTATGTATGCAATGGTTTGTACAAGACTAGACATTACTTATACTTTGTAGGAGTTGCCAGAGTAGATTCCTATCAAATCCAGGGAAAGAGTATCGGAATGCTGTGAAATGGATACTAAGGTATTCGAGAGGAACTTCCAAAGGTGCTTGTGCTTTGGCAATGGAAATCTAATGCTCCACCGGGTATTCAGATGCGAGATACGGTAGGAGGATGTGGATTCAAGAAAGTCTACATCGTAGATATCCGATTACTTTTGCAAGGGAGCTATCTCATGGCCGATCCACGACTATAAAAAATACGACTATAAAAGAGTATCATAAGTACACTACTGCAGAGCCGAATTCATTCGCAATCAATGAGGTTGCAAGGAGATCCCGTGGACGGGGTTAAGTTTCTACAAGAGTTAGGCTAGAATCAAGAAAACTATGTTCTACATTACGACGGTCAAAAGTTTAACACATCTCAAGCAAGAACTCGACATTTCATATCTAAGGTGGGGTCGAAACACATTGACGTAAGGTATCATTGGAGTCTGATCCGTGATGTTAGAAAGTAAATCGCACTGGCGAGTGTTGAGAAAATACACACCGAAAGAAAATGGTGCAGAGCATGATGACAAAATCTTTACCAAAAGAGAAGTTAGAATTTTGTCAAGCAGTTACTCACAGCTTAATACCCATTAACCCCACCGATTCCAAAGATATTTTTCCTTTCGTTGGAAGGGGAGAATCGCTGAGGTCGAAATTAAAGAAAACTTGCACCGAGGTGCAAGATTTCAAAGCAAAAAGTTTGAAATCAAATGCATAACTTTTAATCGCTTTCCCCGATTGCCAAAGGCAATTATAGTGAAGGCTTCGGTGCCAAAATTTTCGAAATTTCGAAATCAGCTGACATGACAATTCTCACACCCTATAAATATAAGCACTTATAGGAAGGAAAATTAGAAGCGAGAAACAACTTCTCGAGAGTAGTGAGATATCCTCTCCTCGAGGAGAGAAAAATAGTGAGAGAAAAAATAAAGATAGTCTCATAGAGAGTTTATGAAGAGAGAAAAAATAAAGTGGGAGCCCGATTTGTAAGAGTTTTATCCTGGACAAATCGAAGATACGATTATCATTATATTTTTTGTATTCCCATTATTTTATAATGGAGGTTTAAGTGGCCTCACTCTGATCCCATGGTTTTTCACCGCCTACATCGAGTAATTGTTTTCTACGCTAAAAATTTCTAGTGTTGTTGTTACACTTATTTTACACTTTCACATAATACTTATTTTTGAATTCCCTACTGAGAATAAGAAAATTATCGTCACATTTCTCTCAACACTATCTTACTTGGCTAAAATAAAATTGCCACGTGTTTACGGTAATTTCGACCCTTTATTTTAAAAGTCGGATCAATTAGAACTTCTCTTAGGGAGATTATACGTGATGAACTTGGCAGTCCATTACCATGAACAACAATAGGTGAATGTGGATTACATATGAGTACCTATTTATACTAGATGTGATAATGGATGCTACTTATTTACCTAAATTAACAATCATCCTATTCGTCATGCTCGAAATCGATGTGAATGACCAAACTCTCTAGAATTTCCTTAATTTGTTTCTCGCATGGAAAGGAGTCAATCCTTAAACAAGGTAATTCAGTAGAAGCATTATAAAGAGGCCGATAGAATTTTGTGTTAGAAAGAGAAATGTTGACCAAGAGCCATTGTAAGCGAGACTTACAAGATGTATAAAATATGCTTGAGTGCTTCAATAATATTGCGTGAGTTGGCGTGAGTACTGAGTGTAACAGAAAGGATATACATTGGTTTGAACCATGGTGCTAAGTGCAATGAAAACAAAGAGAACTTCAACACGTAATAATTTATAGTTGTGTATAAATCAAACGATTGGCACAAATCATGGATCAAAGTGGTTAAATTGAAAAAATTCTAGATAAAGAATATTTTTTAAAAATATTATACAAAAATGTTTGATATAAAATATATTATATTAAAAAATATTAAATAAAAAATATTATATTAAAAATATTAAACAAAAAATATCATATAAAAAATGCATTCAAATAAATGGTAATAGTAATTTATTAGTTATATAATAAATTAAAAAATTGAAGAATAATATTCAATCTTAAAATATAATCTAATGATAAAATATATACTATGCAGTAAAATCTTTTAAGTATAATGTTCACCCTTTAAAAATTATATTTTCGTTAAGTTTCCCAAGTAAAATAAAAGAAATCAGTCCAAACCCAAATCAATTTGACTGGTGGGTTATCAAGTCAATTTAAATTTGATCGGGTCAATTAAAAGGTAGTCCAATAAATTGACTAAAGCCCGACTTGAAACTTGGGTTGTAGGTTTCTAAGTTCAACCGCTGAGCATCGAGTTCGTGATAATTATGGAATAATAGTTTCCAAATTTCGACCAACAATTTCCTTTCATCTGTTCTATTAATCACAAATCAAACACACCTAAGACATTAATTTTGAATATAACTCATTTATTTAGCATAATGTTAAAACATGTTTAGAAATGATAAACAACATTATTACTCGGACATAATTAGATTCGTTACAAACAAGAAAACTAATTTGAAACATGACTGGATATGATACAAAAATTGCACATATTTGAAGGTTTATTTGATTGGATTTTTATTTTATTTATTTTAATTAATTTTATTTATATTTTAATATTTTTATCTTCTCTGCCCATTTTAGTGTTTTAACTTTATTTTATGGTTTAATAGATTTTTAATAGCCTTAGACAATTATGTCGAGATGATTTTGAATTAAATTGAGATGTCTTCGAAAATGAAATTTTAAAATAATTTTATTCAAACTCAAAACTTTATCCAAAACTTCGAGAACTAATAGAGAAATACAAAATAATTTTGATTAAATTGCAATCCGTATTTCTAGAAAAATGAGGTAGATAGTTGGGAAGGAAACAAGACTCTTAAACTTTAATCTATTAAAAAATAAGTATAAGACTAAAAGAAAAGAGAAGCTTCCATGGATAGAAAGTCAGCCATTGAAGCGGAGCTAGAGATCAAAGGAAGTTAAGATGGCTGTGAGAGCCCTCAAGGTGAGACTTGTGATTAGGAATCAAAGGAAGATCTAAGAGAAGATCTTAACATCTTGAGAACCGACTGCAGGGTTCTAAATTGCGACCGCATCACCGATGCGGCATGCAATATTGCCGTTGCTATGCCCGTGCGGCGCTCACTCAAAAGAGGCTACATCGCAATTGCGGTGTGAACGGAAATCACGTAAAGAAACGGCCGCACATGGACCTACGCGGCGGGGCTACGACGGAGCCACAACAAGAAAAATACTAGCTTCATTTTTTCTTTCAAATCGACATTGTCGGAAAGACTACGGGAAAGAAAAAGAAGAAGATTCCTGCATCAACCCAATAATTTCATCAACAAAGGAAAAGGAGGAAAGCAGGACAAAATCATCGGATATTAATGTCATTCATGGACTCACCTTGCAGTTGAAAACCATCTTGGCTGTATCTATCTACTGTCTCTATCTCTCATTTTCTCTCGAAAACCATCTCCTTCTCAGCTCCAGCTTCCATCTTGCGTATCCTGTGATCACGAACTCACCATCTTGCTCGGCGGAGTCAGCGCTTATTTGGCAAGAAATCTGTAGTCATTACCGGTAAGCTTATCTCTCCTAGACCCAGTCTCTTCTTATGCTTGTTTTCCGTACGCATGCATCTTTGGGTTGGGAGTCGGGGTCGGATTTCAGTGTGAGATTCGGGAGGCCGATAGGGGGGTGGTGGGTGAGACCCCGTGAGAGTGAGATCGTGAGAGGTCGAAAGGGATCGAGAGTCCGAGAGTGACTCAACGGCGAGGGAGGCGAAGAGAAGGGGCCGTGGAGGTGGATCGCGGATGACACGGGTGATTGGAAATTTGAGAGGGGAGGTACCCTGCGGGAGGTGGGCGGCGTGGGTGGTGGTCCTCGAATCGAGAGGAAGGGGAGAGAGGTGGAGACCAGGAGAGGAAGAGTGGAGAGACCGGAGAGGAAGAGTGGTCAGTGGTGGGCCATGAAATGAAGAGAGAAAGATGGAGACGAGAAGAGCGCAGGGTCGCGAAACCGAGAGAGAAGCGGATAGGGGGAGGATTTGGGGAAAAGAAGTGGGAAGGGAAATGGGGGGTGGTAGTCGTAGGTAATGGGTGTGGTAGGCGCGTAGGTAATGGGTGGGCGGGGGTGGGCTCGGTATTGGGAGGGATTTAGGCTGTGTTAAGAAGAAGGGGAAATTTGGGAAAAAAATTGGGGATTTTTTTTTTTTGAAAAAAAAAGTGGTGAAAATTCGAGGGAAGAGGAAATTAATAAAAATTGTGAGACTTTGAGAAAATTGAAAAATTTGATAATAATGTCTCGAAAATTAAGCTAAGAATATTTATAATTAATTAGCAAATTATATTAAGGGTTTAAAATTAAAAAAGTTAATTATTGATTTGAAGTATTAGGAATAGTGATAATTAATTTAATTACTTGATTGTTTGTTTAAAAGAAAATAATTAAGTAGTCTATATTAAGAGTTTTAACTTTGAAGTTAAAGTTAATTATTGATTGTTAATTGGAGTGTTAATAATAGTGATAATTAAGTTAATTATTAATAATTGTTGCTATAATTTATTTTTTGTAAACATGTATTATAAATTTTAAATAATGCCGCCAAGAGAAGAATTTCTATAGAAGATTGAGTGGTGCTCCAAGTGATGGTATTGATGGCATTTCAAACACAGGCCTGGAAACATCGTATTATAAATTTTAAATAATGCAGCCATGAGAAGAATTTCCTATAGGAAGATTGGAGGTCTTCCCAGTGATGGTATTGGATGGCATTTCGAAAGCAGTTGTACACGGCAATCGAAACAATATCACGTACGAACTTTGTGGAAAATTGATAAAGTGTGGCATTATAAGATTGAAGCAACATATAGCACATTTAAAGAGGGCAAATAGCGGGTTGTCCTGTGAGTCAATACATTTGTCGTGAGAATATGATGAAACTCCTCATGAATGGAAAAGCAAAAAAGATTGACTCTAAAAAAAGAAAAGAAGAATTCAAGAAGGTTTAAGCAGGGAAATATTGAAGAGGAGAGAGCGTGGAATACCATATTGATGAACAAATCAAAGTTAGCTACACAAGAGAAGCCTTATATCACAACATGAATAAGACAGACGGACAATTGTGACACAACAGGATCCGAATATATATACAGGTGGAGCTCTCGTGCGGCAGCCATGGAAGTCGAAGGCCACATAGATATTTCTCGCTACATTGAGGTCTACGATGTTAACTCAGAAGTAAAGCGTGAATCAACCAAAAGTTGCTGGTATTGGATGAAGTCAGGAAGGCACTAAGAGATATTTACCCTTTACTTGGAGGTCTCTAGGATGTTAACCTTGTGAGAAAGAGCGTGGAATCAACCAAAAGTTCTTTGGTGGTTGGATGAAAACACTAAGAAAAACACTTGGAGCGGCGATGAAGTAGATTTCTAGCGTTTGCACATGGATTTAGCTGATTCTCCTGGTTTACATACTTTGATTGTCAAGCTTGGTTGAGGTAGGAAAAGGAGGTTAGGAGTGCCCAACTTCTTATGAAGTTTCCGTATGTGTATTTGGAAGTTGAATATAAAAAATGCAAGAAAATGGATAAATACACTAAAGCGGTACTCGGAAAGAAAGAGGAGTCACAATAATGTGTGATAGTTAGTACCGATAAGTATAAACCATACAATAATATATTATGGAATTTTTCTTCTTTATTCTTGAAGAATGGGACAATTTTCTTAAAATCTCATTGATGCTTCTCGTGTTGGATACTAGAAATACTGATTATTACTTCCAATTACTTGACAAAGTTGCAGATGAAGGATTGGAGAAGAATATGTATTCAAGTGATTACAGACAATGAAAAGCACTAAAAAATTCTGAGACAATGAAAAAGCACTAAGCATTTGGGAAAAAATTGATGAAAAGAGGTCACATTTGTATCGAGTAATGCATGACTACAATTTCATTGTTTGGATATTTGTTTGGAAAGACATAGGGAAAAAGCAAAAATGTGAAGAAATTATTGAACGATGTAAAGACAGCTGACAATTTTTCATCTATAACCACATATGGACAGTAAATTTGGGATATGAAGAAATATACTAGTAGGTAACAGAAATTATCCGGTTTCCGTACATACTTCGATTTACTGTACCGCAGGTTCTTACTAAATTACTGTTACATGAAGCAAAAAAGCAAGGTTTAAGAGGTACATGTTCAACTCAAAAGAATTTAGAAGATCTAAGTTCTGGGGAAAGAGAAAAAAGGACCGGCATTCTGGAAGCAAGAAAAAATTGTTTTCGTAGCAATTTAATTTTAGAGTAAGGTTGTTGATCTACCTGAAAGTATTTGAACCTGTTGTAAAAGTCTTCAGGTCGGTCGATGGCGACGTGAAGCCAACAATGGGTTTTCTTTTACGACTTTGTATGGCAATAGATCGAGCCAAATAATCTATCTAGCAAAATTCTCGATATCATACAATATATAATGAAATAATAGACCCCAAGGCCGGAGATTAAATGCATTCTCCGATTTTCATTCCAACGCAGTACGTCAATAATCTATATAATTTATAATTTTTTATTTTGTTATAAAATTTTGCATATCATGCCTCTATGCATAATAATTGATTAACTTTTTTTAAGGTTATTTTTCTTAACTCCACAATTTCAATATAGAGTGGAACATGGATCTAATGTTTATAAAGAAACTTTTGATGGAACCACGATAGGCGTCATCATCAAATTAGAAAAGAAACATGGATAACCAAATTAAAAAGCTTTGAATCAAAGGTTAGTAAATAATGTTTATACTTAAATCTTATAAATTTAAAATTAAATATTATATAAAATCAAACTTTCAATCCTTATGTGAGTTGAGGTGAGTCTCTCGTACCGAGTTTGGCGCGGGACGATTGTGGCACGAGAACCTGAAGACTGACGGGGTAAGTCAGGGTCTAAAATATGGTTTCAAAAAGTGCCGGTCGGCTGGGCTGAGAATCTGTTCCCACAGCATCGCTAAGGCCAACAGAACGTGAATTTTCTTTTTTGTCTCTTTGTAAATATCATGTATCCAGGAAAAAGGAAGCGCGTAGGGTCCATAGGGAAACCTACATTTATTAGGCTCTCTTTTTTTAAATTAATTTCCTTAGAGAAGTGGTTTCGTCCGCTTGAGGAGGAGGAGGACGCACCCCAACTAGGGATGACAATGGGCGGCACAGGGATGGGTATGTCTATATCCAACCCATACCCAAACATTCTTTTGGCCCTGTACCTGCTTGCTACCCTAGCAAAAGACTGGTTCATATTTTTTTCTTCCCTCTCGGGTAACAGGCGGGGGCACCCTGTCCTGTACCCCAATGCCAAGCTAATCCTCCTATTCATGCCCGACCCTTGTCATACTGCGTAGTACTAGCACCTGCCCATTTGGACAGAGTTGGGTTGGGACCCCACCGACCGGGCGAATGTTGCCACCCCTAACCCCATCAGACATTTTATTTTTATAAAATTGGAAGCATGACATAAAGATTGCCAACTCATGTTTCATCACGGATGCATCAATTAGTAGTTGAAACCAACCAGTCAAGGAAAGAAAGTTCGCTTTGTACCTTCCACAAGCAGCACCATCTATCTCATCATCTTCCCTAACTGGTTCCTCCTCTCATACATATCACAGAGATTATAGGGAAGAAACAGACCTCTCTGCAGTAGTATCATGGGACCTGGTGGCCCTGGACCTGGGTTCGGACCAGGTCCTGGCGGACCTGGTGGTGGTTGGTCTGGACCTGGGTTCGGACCAGGCCCTGGTGGTGGTTGGCCTGGACCTGGTTTTGGACCTCCTGGGCCTGGCTTTGGACCTCTCGGGCCTGGCTTCGGACCTCCACCTCCAGTTTTGGGTTACTTTGGGCCTGGTTTCTTCGGTGGCTATGGCTTCGGTGGGTGCCTGCAGCAGATGTAAGTACTCTATGATCATTGGCCACATCATTTTTAATATGGAACATCTAATTTTTAGATAGACCTGCACCGATGTTTACCAACAGTATTGATCTCCTATATCATTTTACTACCATTCAACGTACTCTGCTTACTTGTAGGAAAAGTATTATTTCCATTTGTTGGCTGAAATTTTCTGATGATTGATCTACATCATTTTGGTTCTGCTTTTGACATAAGAACCATCAGCGCATGAGAAGCCTTGTTTTTTTTTTGTATATATATGAAAAGCTTATTGCTTGAATCTCTGCATGGTCCAGCCTTACATTAATTCCCATGTTTTTTGGCTTGTGAATGGGAAGGTTGCTCAAATTAGTTGTAATATAATTCAGATGAAACCCGCTATTTTGGTAATTAAAACGTCAATCCAACTACTTAGGTTTAACCATTATCATACATGTTTAAAATATTTTGTTTCTTCTTATTCTCACCCACATTCATCATGCATGAACTGCTACATACGACAAACAAGCCATTGATTATGAGTAATAACCAGCAAAGCTTAATGACTATGGCCATTTAATCCTCTTCTGCTTTCATCCTTTGCTTCTTCTAGATGGAGGAAGCCGGACTGACCTCAAGTAGCACATGGAACTTTGGCTTCCCCTCTTAGGTCTTTGATGTTTGAATTGAAATTCAGTTAAGGATGCAAGTTCTATCGTTCTGAATCAGATGGACTCACATCTGAAAGAGTCATAATAAGTGATTGATTTGTTGACCATTCTTTGATACTCATGGAAGTAGAAGAACTTGATGGACAGTGAACAAGACTTTTTGTTTTGTTACAAGAGGAGGACGAAGCCTAACACACACCCTCACCCTCTGGGAGTCGAGCTCCCCACCGGCAGCAACGGTGCTAGAACACCTTACCGTTGAGCTAATACTCTTGGTGCAGCTGGCGAGGGGTGAGTAGCGCAAGAGAACCACCTGCCTTGATCTAGTTGTCTAACGACGCGGGAAGAAGAATGCTTACCCAACTTTTTTTTTCTTCTTTCTTTTTTTTTTTTTTTTTTTTTTTTTTTTGACATATTTATGCAAGTGCTTTTATATTGGTGTAAGGCGATTTTGTGAGTCATATAATTTATGTGCATGTGATTCAATGTCTGCATTTTAGAGACTCAAGGACACTGCGTGCCAAGCCTCTAATCACGACATAAGGCTGCTTCTCATAATTTGAAGTCCATATTGCACTCGAGAACAACTTCATCATATCAGCAAGAGCTGAGCAATAGTCTATTGATCTGAAATGTAAAACGGTATGCACTATTCTACATGTTTACAAGTCTCAATTGACAATATGATAACTGTTATTGTCATGAACTGCACTTAACCTTTTACTTCAATAAGCTACATATTAACTTTTTGCATCTAATTTTCTGCTTATAGAGTGGAGACATTCGCCTCTTCTCAAAGGAAAATACATTAATTTACTTTAAGGAGGGGATTCCCGGGTACCCCAATAATCAGAGTGTCATATCCATAAAGTAAACTAAAGAGCACAGAGTCGCCCAACAGACTAACTACGAATGCATTTCGCGATAACCACATAGAAAGTTTAAAGGAAGTATCTCATGCCTGCCTCTCTACTGTCACAAGCCTTTCTTTTGAGTGATCACTCCTGATGTTTTTGTTTTGTTACCTCAATGAAATTGCATCATCAGTATCCAATAGACTGCCACAACGAGGAGTTATGAAATCAAATCTAAAATACATGAATACGAGAAAAGAAACATTTAACTAGAAAAGATCATTTTGTTACTTCAAGTTGGTTGCAAAATCGTTGACAATGAATCTTAGACTAGAGAGCATAACCATGTAAACCAAAATTTCACGAAGTTGATCACCATATTCCCGGATATTGAATTGGCATACAAGCCTCAGACCCATAAAAGAAAAGAATATCAGAGACAACAGAAAGAAAGATTTTAAAAATCAGTTTTTGTTTGATTAGCTTTTTGAGTCAAAAATAGTTCAAAGCAATTTAATTTTCAACTCACATGTTATATTTAAATTAAAAAGCTTATTTATCTTGCTTGGACTCTCTCTCTCATTTTAGCTTTATCTTACTTTATCCTCAAAATAATTCAAGATTTAACATTATTTGATATTAAAATAGTTCAAAGCTAAAATCTAGACAAACTCAGTGATCAAACAACGCTTCGAACTCATGTTATGGGCAACCACATCAAAGCGGGACCTTCCAACCCTTTTAAAGCTTATGAGAGTAACATTAATACAGCCCTCCTAACGTAGGCCTACCCAAGGATTGACATATGTTCCTTCCTTAATGCAACACTCTTCTATTGCGTCGTTACCCATGTCACAGTGTGGCCTCCTAATCACGATCGTATCGTTCATGTATGGTTGTTTCATTAAAATGTCATGATGTGAAAAATATTGCTCATCAAAGCTTCAAGAAATTCCAGACAAACTATACATATTTTGAAACTAATTTATATTTATATAAATTTCTTTAACTAATTTTTATATAAACACGTTAAATCAATTTTTTAATTATCTAAATACCTCCTAATGTCTTAATTTATTTTAGTTATTATATCTTAAGAAACTATGTTAGTGTTGGATATTCTAAAAAAAAACCATTTGAGAGTTAGGTGTTGATATTATAGTAGTTTTTGTAATGAGTTGGAAAGTTCAAGAGGCATTTTCCTCCAAAGTCATGACTGATATTTATTATTTTGACTTAACCAAAACTACAGCTTTTAATTGACCAATGTAGTTTTATTTTTCAACATTGAAAGGTATTATAACTTATAATTACCAAAAAAAAAAACTTCTAATTTATTTCAGTCAAAGGAAGCCATTTTCTGCTTCTTGCAAGCAATTACTTTTTGATCTGCACAAGCTCAAGATCGAAGAGAAGCAAAGATTCATATTGTCGGTGGGAATGACAAAGAAGCATGAGGAACTTCGTTTTTTTCGTGTGGCAGCAAAGTGAGTGGTTGGGGTAAAAGGTCGATGTACGTGACTTTTTAATACGTCAATAGGGTATGTTAAATTCAGCCTGTTCATTTAGATACAATGGTTGAAAGAGTTTATATGGTTGAAAAGTTTATCTTATCTCACCCATAAAATAGTCACTTAATTCATGGTTGCAATAGGTTCCATGATTTGACAGTATGGTTGAGAAGGGGTTTATCTTATCTCACCCATGAATCTCTCTCTCTCTCTTCTCTTTATATATATATATATATCTTGTAAGACATTAAAAGAATAAATTTTAATTATTAAATTTTTACATAAATAATTAAAATTAAAATATAAATACATATGACATTTTAAAATAATCACATGATTTTTAAATAATTTTTAATCTAAACATCTATATATGATTATATAATTAATATTTATTTTTCTCACATATCTCATAATAAAAATTTTTCTTATTAAATATGTCTTTATATATATAATAAAAACTTAATATACAAAATAAAAGTTATAAGAATTTTCAAGTAATTGAGGAGCAAAAAATTTCCCCACATGAAGAAAAATAGTTTTCATGAGCAATGAGGAACAGCAATAAAAATTAAAAGAGTAATAGTGGAGGTAAAATTTATAATTCACTCTACTCAATTATTTATCATTTACGCTTCCAAAAATGGAGAATAGTTTCCTTCATTTATACCACTAGAGTTTTATATATATACTCTTAAGCTCTGCATTGTTACCCCAAAAATGGAGAATAAATAACTAAGTTTCATTAAAACCTAACCTGCCCTTTTATTGAGTCTGTGAGTAAACAAAAACCTGAAAACGTTCAAACCCAAAAATGAAATAAAATGTTCATTAAAAAATGTGTCAAATATTAATTTTATAATAAAAAAATCAAAAACGACCTCCACGACCTAATTGGATAAAGAGAAAACGATATGGTATACTTTCATCGGATCTTGGAATCAACACGAGCCACCCAAACGAGAAATTTTCTTGTTTTGAAAAAATATTAGTAACATATATTTTTATATTTTATTTAAAATATATTTTATTATTAATTTAAAAATAAATGTTATTAATATTTTTTAATTATATAAAAATAAATTAATAATAAAATAAAAATTAAAAATATTTAAAAATATGTTATTATTATTTCTCCTCTTGCTTGTTGGAGAACGACAGTCATTTAAACATATTTAGAAAAAAATTTATTGTAGACAAATTTATTTTTCATACACACTGTGTATATCACATGTAAGATATTTATTTTCATAAACAAAGTGTGTTTGTTTTGTATTTTTTTAAGAAAATAAAAAATATTTTTAAATATTTTTAATTATTTATATAATATTATTAAAATAAGTAGAATTTAAAAATAATTAATTTTTGTTTTTTAAAATTTAAATGAGTTATCACTTTTAGAAAATAAAAAAAAGTATAAGAAAGAGAAAAAAATACATTTTTTTACTATCTGAATTTTTTCAAAATTTATCTAAATACACACTATATTTTTAATAATATAATTAAAATGAAATACACCAACGATATAGAATAACATAAATCTCTAGGTACTAGAGCACGTAAGGGCTCAAAACATATTTTTGGGAGATTCTTAAGTGTTTCAAATCTTTTATTTTATATTATTGAATGCATCTCTCACTTTTAATTGCATTTTTCTTACTTTAGAGTCACCTTAGAATTCTTTTGCGTATTTTCATCCTTACCGATAAATTAGTAGGCAATTCGTGAAGATTTTCTTACTAAATATGTACCACTTAAGTTATAATGTAGTTATAGCACTAGATGATATGTTTTACATGATTAAAGTGAGTTACAGTATAATTCAGATTACTAATATTCCTAAAGAAGTTGAGTACAGATATTTTACATACATGTAAAGTGGTACGTATATTATAATTTAGAGCATTTTGAGTGGTGGATGATTAGATGCTTTAAGTTGGTATATGACCATATATTTGAATTTTAATTATGCCAATTACTTAAAATTAGATTAAAAAATTATGAATTTTGAATCGAGCAAGTTGAATCAGACAAAAGTTTAAGGTAATACACATTCTAATAAATTAAAAAAATACATTGGCAACCCTAAAATTAATTAAGAGTTGCACAATTCCCCTAACGAGATTGATATGAAAAATTATATAGAAATCTTCATCCTTAATATTTTATCATTGTTTTTTAGGTATGCCAAACTTACTCTAAATATGTATAATTCTGGTATTTATTTCATTATCGTTTTTTATTTTAATTATACTTTTAAAAGTTTTTGTCTAGATACTTTTACGGATGTAAGACTTAAGATATTAAAGGTATTCTTTTTAAAGACTGTATTTTCGCAAACTTAAACTCCTAATATTGCACAAAATCCTTCAACTATTTGTTGGATTAGAGGGAACCAAAATATTGAGCAGATTTTATTTTCATAGGTTAACGATATTCTTTTAAAGATGTATTCTAAAATCACAATTGCACAAGAATTTGATTTTATTTTTATAATGTAATGTAGAGACTTCTTTCACTGACTTGAGAATTTAACAAGCTCCCTCCTCGTGATATACTTTGTCGTATTGACATGAGAGTACACTTCTCTTTGAGGGGAAGCTCTTTTTTAAATGTTTTTTCAAGTATTGTGAATAGTATCATCAAGACCTTTCTCGACTCAAGGCTGAAGCAATCGGCGCAAGGAATGTGTCACCTGAGGCCCAGTATCTTTAAAGACTCAGAACCCATTAATCAAGAGTCAGATATACTCATACCACCTTAGTCCGACATTGCCCACTTTCACCTATTGGTGATTCATAGCTCTTCTAACTCAATGGGGATCAACGAGTCATGAGAGCACTCAATCCTACTCTGCCGCCAACACCACCACGCCACCATCCTCCACCACCATCACTTACACCACCACCATTCACCACCACTACCATTACCACCGCCACCATCACCACCACCGCTCCTTACCCCACCACCATCACCACCATTGTCGCCACCACCACCACCGCCGCCAACACCACCATTTGCCGCCACCGCCACCGGCCACCGCCGCGCCATCACCATCGCCATCACCACCGCCGCCACCACCACCACCACTATCACCACCATCACCACCACCATCACCACCACCTCCACCACCGCCGCCACCATCACCACCGCCCAGTCGCCACCACCACCACTGCCACCACCATTGCGAATCCCAACACCACCACGCACGCTGGGCCAAGACCACTCACCGGCCGGGCGACCGCCATCGCCATCACGCTGGCCCATCGCCACCATCACACACGCACCGCCGCCACCAACTCACCACCACCACCACGCACGGCACTACCTCTGCCACGACCGCTGCCACCATCACCAGCACGCCACAAGCATAACCACCGTCACCGCCACCACCACCACCGTCACCGCGGGTGCCAACACCACCACCACCATCACTATCACCACCTCCTTTGCCGCCACGCCGCCACCACCACGGGTGCCACTCCCACCACCACTGCGCGCACCCCACCACCACCGCTCGGCCACCGTCGCACCCGCCACCACCACCGCCACCACTTTACCATCACCACCAGGGGTGATCACGCTGCCTGCCTGCCTGCTCGTTTTGGGAGTGCAAAAAAAATCCAAACCAACCAAACGAGGTTGGGTCAGGTCTGGAGTCGAGATTCGGGTTGTGAATTTTTTTTTTTTGCAAGTCATCAAGACCAAGACCAACTTGGAATTAGAATCGGAGTTGGTTCGGGTTGCCCCATCGACCTTAGTCTGGTCGTTGAGTCGGGATTCACGAGGATGGTTTGAGCACCCGGTTCACGGGTTGGGTAACCCAAGTTGGCCGAGGTCATGGCACCTTAAGTGGCTGGAGTTAGGCAGCAAGCAGCATTGTCGTTTCTAATCGAATTGGCTCAAGAACTGTGTCGGCTCTTTGAACCGTCGTCTTTTTGAATCCAATTAATGGGCCAGGTTGGTCGGTTGCTTATCCGAGCAGGACCTGGACATTACCTAGACCAACCCGAACCAATTAAGCTCGCCGTCGAGGTTGAATCAAGCCGTCGTCGTGAGTCGTATTTGCCGCATTAGGTGTTGTGCACTAATCACCACCACTACTACCACCACCACCACCCGTAAAGCTTTTTATTATTATTTTTTAATTATTTTAACTTTTATGTTAAAGGATATTTCAGTCTTAGTAAAAAAAAATATTATACTGATCAAGTTAACTTATCCTTTTTGTTATCGAAGCAAAGATAAGATAGGATTATCGCCTTATCCTATTAATTATACTATTATACCTTATACCATCCTATCATCTTATCTTTATATCACTATACTTCATTGTGTATACCAAACATAGCCTAAATTTGTAAAACTAGTTGAAATTCTGTCACTCCAAATCCGGTTAACTAAGTTTATCAAGTGTTTAGTTTGTATGACATGTACAACTTGAAATCATGTATATTGTTGTCATTTATTACTAATCTCATTGCCAATTAACTCATCCTCTCCCAAACGTTGCATATACCTTTTCAAGGCTTTGCTTCTATAAACTTTGGGGTTGGGCATCAGTGGTTTGGCATCAGTAAGGTCAAATTACTTTTAATGTCAATAGTATAAGATTCGCATTACTTATGTTTGTTTGAAGGTATAGAAGCGTTCTCGTGTTCAGTTTGGACCAAGGTACAGTCAATAAAAGATTATAATTACTTGGTTTTACAGCTCAAGGATTTTGTTCGAATGGTTATTAGAGTTGCCAAATTTTATGGCGCGACCAGCACATCAATGAATGTGATTTATAGCATGTTTATCTTCTACAAGCTAAAGCCTTTGCGTGAGCAGTGCGGGAATAATTGCAGAGGTTGTTATTTTGAATTACAGCAATATTAGTGTTGCTTCCAATAGCCAGTAGATTTACAATCTGGAAGATACTTGAAGCTGCTCCATTGTTATTCTTAATGAACCTTTTCTTTCTTTCATTATTGTCCTATTTATAATGTAAAAGCTTTCACTCCAACTTCATCTTTAATGTCTTACCAAATCTCAAGCTCATGTTCGTAACATGCTTTGAGAAAAGATCCTCTACTAAGCCTTTAGTCAAAGGATCAACCAACATATCATTAGTTGACATATCATATATAGATATCTTATTTCTTTTAATCATATCATGAACATAGTGGTATTTAACCATTATATGCTTCCTTCTAGAGCTATCAGCTCCACTCTTAATCAGAGTAATTGCTGCATTGTTGTCACAATAAATGATAACATACTCATTGACTATATCCAACTTCAAATATGTATGAAGCGACTTATCCAAACGGCACTTGTTACAGCCATACTGTAAGCAACATACTTAGTTTATTGTTTATGCAACATTACGCAACCTTATTTCTTACAAGCCAAAGAAACACCACTACCTCCAAATAAAAATATTTGTTTAAAGGTTGATTTGCTTTCATCTTTGCTTCTAGCAAAGTCAACATCTGAGTATCCTATCACTTTTAATTAATTTACTTGAAAACACAGTTTTAGGTCTTTTATTTCTTAAAAATATCTTAGAATCCTTTTCACAACTATCTAATGTTGTCAACCAGGATTACTTTGATGTTTACTCATACGATCAACAACAAATCTAATATTAGGTATCGTACACAACATGACATACATCAAGTTGCCCATATCTTTCACATAAGGAACATTAGTCTTGTTATCTCCCTCAGTAGGACAATCAACCTTGCTGAGTTTGATCTCTTTTGCAATGGGTGTAGTTGGAGGCTTGAACTCACTCAATTTAAATTTCTTGAAAATATATTCTATATATATCTCTTGACTTATAAGAGTTTAGATTATCTATCATAAGAAATCTTTATTCCCAGAATATAGGATACTTTTCCCATATCCTTCATTTCGAACCTTGAGTTTAACCATGATTTTGTTTTGACAATCATATCATTGTCATTTCTGATTAACAATATGTCCTCTACATACAATGATAGAATGACAAAGTGACTCACACTGTTCCAAACATATACACAGTGATAAAGTTTATTAGCCACAAACCAAAGTTCAATTATGTAATTTTAAAAAGTCAAATACCATTAACGAGTTAATTGTTTAAGGCTACATAGGGATTTTCAACCTATATACTTTTTGTTATTGGCCTTTAACAATGTACCCTTTTGGTTGTTGCATATATATGATTTTAACTAAATTATCATTTAAAAAACAGGTTTTACATCTAACTTATGTAAATCCAAATCATAATATGCTAAAATTACCTGAATTATCCTCATGAATGCAAATTTCATAATAGAGGAATATGTTTCAAAATAATCTATATCTTTCTTTGTGAGAATCCCTTGCAAACTCGCCTTATGGTTGTCGATAGTCCATCAACTCTATATTTTCTTTTAAGAACCCATTTACAACCAATGACTTTCCTTACTTTTGTAAAATTAGCCAATTCCAAAACTTGGTTTTTTTCGATGGATTCAATTTCTTCATCCATGACTTTTTTCCAATTTGATGATTCAGATAAGTTAATAGCCTACTAATATGTTAAGTTATCAATTAACTAATCTAAGTTTACCTACTTCCACACTTCTTTTGAAAGATGAGTATGATAATCCTTTAAGTAGGATGGTATGATCCTAGGTCTTTTATGTCCACTTAAAGTTTTAGTTTGTTTAGGAAGATAATTTGATCATTATCTATGGTTCAAATGATAATGGATCGAGATCATCAATACATTCATAATCATTTTGAAGGATATCATTCTTAGTCTCTTCTAAGAATTCAATATCCCTGCTTTCTATTAATTCATGGTCCTTATGATAAAACGATATCTTTTAAAACATTTAAGATATCCAATGAAGACCATCTATCCAACTTATCCCTAGACTGCTCAAGGATCTTTATATATGTGATAGATCTCCACCTCTTGAGATGACTTAGATTTGGTTTTCTTTCAAACCACAACCCATATGGTTTAGATAATGTAGCCTTATAAGGTACTCTATTTAGTATATACATGATTGTACTTACTATTTCTCTCTAAAATACCTTGGTTTCTACACCATTTTGTTAAGGTGTCCTAGGCATTGTATTTTATTTTGAAATATCAAAGTTTTTACAATATTCTAAAATTTTTATATTGGTGTATTTTCTAATTCGATCAGACCTTAAAACTTTCATTGTGTGATCCACTTGGTTCTCAACTTTTTGCTTATATTCTTTGAATGCCTAAAGTGCCTTAGATTTATGTCCTAAGAGATATACATAAGCATATCTTGAATAATCATCAATAAAGATTTTGAAATAAACCTTACCTCGATGTGATCTCAATCTAAATGGTCTACATAAACCTGTATGAATGATCTCTAATATGGTTACTCTAGTTATGTTTTTGGAAAATGATTTTCTTAAAAATTTTCCTTGTATACATACTTCACACTTACTAAAATCCAAGCAGCAAGTAAAAGTTGGACAATTTCCTTAACTTTTTCAGACTTAATAGGGACCCAAATAAGATTACGCCTAATCGACGATACAATCAATATCAGTTAGTACTACTGGTGTGCCTTAGACATATATCTTAAAGGACCCAACTCTAAGGATATCTGAGAAAGTTTTGTTTTCTATGTATACATAATATTCTCCTAGTTTATATTCCTTTAAGTCTTTCACTCTTACTTTGCTCTTCAGGATATGTAAGGTTGTTATTGAATCGATCCACCAATCAGTCATTGAACGGTCCATTTAGAGGAACTCTAAAATCATGCAAATTATGTCATGCTTCTCCATTTTGTCATGATGTGGGATGTTTCCACCATTGTTCTTTTTGTTACGGCAATCCCTCTTTTAGTGCCCTATTTTTCTACAATTGAAGCACTTGATTCGAGAAGCGGTTTCTTTTGATTTATTAAAAAATTGATTCCCTTCTTTTCAAACTTTTTGTATTGTTTATTTTTCTAGCTGAGCTTTGAGTTGGACCCTATCTTATCTTGAGCTACTAGTACTTTTTCTTTCTTATTTTTATTCATGTGCTCTTTCTTAATTGCTAGTTTTAGGAGAAGTTTTGAAAGGTTTATTTCAGTCCCTAACATAAAGGCATTAGCAACCATATTCCATGAAGAGGAAGACTGTTTAGAATAGTGGATATCTGCATAGCTTCCGGGATGACCGACTTTGCTATAACTAAGTCTCTTGTCATTACCAGTATCTAGTTAACATGTTCCAGTATATTATCTCCTTCTTTTATTTTGTAATAGTTATAGTTTTGTAGTAGTAGTTGAATATGTAACTTGGTTGTAGTAACATATTTAACTATTATACAATTAAACAACTCTTTAGCAGTCTCGAATTCCTCGAAGACCCTAATCATGTCATCCTCTATATATGTCACCATTATGGTTCTCGTTATTGTGTTATCTTTAAGGAATATTTTATATATATTTTTTTCTTGTTCAGTTGCATTAGGAGTGGGGGCAAAGCCTTTTCCCTAAGTACATAATCCATGCCCTCCAGTGTAAGGGCCAATGTGATACATCTTTTCCAAATTTGGAAGTTTAGACCTTTTAGTTTATATATTTTTACCAATTCAGATATACAGTTTCTAAAAGTCATTTTTAGTTGTCTGACAAAAATAATAATAAGACGGACTAAAAAGGAAATATTCAATATGCAAAACATAATAAATAAAATGTTTAATAGTCAATCATCAAAGAGCAATTTGCTAAATATCTATGTACTGAATTGTAAATAATTTCCTGTACCAAGAAGTAAATTTAAATAAATCCTAGGTACTATTTTGAAATAAACCTTAATATGATTTTGTTATTTTAGAACCAACCCGAGGACAAATCTATACTTTTCCCTTATTACGAAATTTAATGACACATATACAACATCAAGGAGTCATTATGTTATTATTAATTATTTTTTACAATGAGGGAGCTGAAACAGGTATGCATGTCTCAAAAATTGAACTCATGACTTGCATCTTGTGAGTTGAGACTCATACTAGGTGACCTAATGCTCTGAGTGCAGTATACGATATTGGCATATTACCATAATTTGGAGATGCCACCATTTTGCTAAAACAACATTGCAACATTGAAGGCTTGTCATTTATTGTCATGTGATTGAACTACGTGTAACATGGTCCGATTATGGTTGATCTTAAAACACGATAATATATATTTATATATATAATGTAGAGAGAGAGAGAGAGAGTTACTAGACTCCTAATCATGTTTGACCAT